>AYEL01084738.1:0-84606 GCA_000484575.1 Olivierus martensii
ACGACTTCGTACAACTTCCGACGATCTTTAGAAGGAACAATCTATCAAAGACTCTATTTCCTCAGGTAATACTAAACATTATCAGTATTATTTCCAATTAGGTTCGTTTGGCAAATTTAGGATCGTTCAAATCTCGTTATTTCCTCAAATCTTCCAATTGGTTATCATTTGTAATTATATTTTGTTATTGTAGTTGTATTTTATTTTATTTACTTAAATAAACGCTTTATTTTATTTGTTAACACAAGAGTTGGTCATTTTTCCGAACCTGGAGCTCCGTGCCGCTTACTCACGCGATAGTTCAAATTCAGTTACAAAATTTCGGTCTTTCTGACATTCTGACATATCGACTACAGAGACACCTTGCGGATCCTCACATTATAATGGAGTTTGTTATTATGAAAATATACAGTATATTATTTTATTATCCATATATACTTATGCATAAGCCAACCCTGCTACTTTAGAGCTTAAAAATTGTTAAAAATTTGAATTCTGTGTTATAAACTAATCACTAAATTCCAAAACTTAAAACAATGTGACATTCATTTGAATAAATAGATAAATTTATTTTTAATAATTTTAAAAATTAAAAATTCAGTTGAATATCAGAATACATGGGCCTTTATGACAAAAAACCACTCTCATATTGAAATATCATGATGCAATATGATAACATCATCATAATATATATGATGATAAAAATCTTTATATTCAAAAAGCAGGTCTAATCTGAAAATAGAATGTATATAATCATGTTTATACTGTATATATTTTACGGTAAAAGTGATTAATCCAGTGATTATGCATAATCATCAGTTATTATGTATAATTATGTATATTGGTAATTTGGTAATTATGTATAATCACCAATGATTTTGGTAAAAGTGATAAATTTTATTCATATATTGCGAATTTATCACATTTACCGGTAATTATGCATAATTGCCAGTTTGTTAACACAAGAGTTGGTCATTTTTCCGAACCTGGAGCTCCGTGCCGCTTACTCACGCGATAGTTCAAATTCAGTTACAAAATTTCGGTCTTTCTGACATTCTGACATATCGACTACAGAGATACCTTGCGGATCCTCACATTATAATGGAGTTTGTTATTATGAAAATATACAGTATATTATTTTATTATCCATATATACTTATGCATAAGCCAACCCTGCTACTTTAGAGCTTAAAAATTGTTAAAAATTTGAATTCTGTGTTATAAACTAATCACTAAATTCCAAAACTTAAAACAATGTGACATTCATTTGAATAAATAGATAAATTTATTTTTAATAATTTTAAAAATTAAAAATTCAGTTGAATATCAGAATACATGGGCCTTTATGACAAAAAACCACTCTCATATTGAAATATCATGATGCAATATGATAACATCATCATAATATATATGATGATAAAAATCTTTATATTCAAAAAGCAGGTCTAATCTGAAAATAGAATGTATATAATCATGTTTATACTGTATATATTTTACGGTAAAAGTGATTAATCCAGTGATTATGCATAATCATCAGTTATTATGTATAATTATGTATATTGGTAATTTGGTAATTATGTATAATCACCAATGATTTTGGTAAAAGTGATAAATTTTATTCATATATTGCGAATTTATCACATTTACCGGTAATTATGCATAATCGCCAGTTTGTAGTGGTAAATATGATAAATCATATTTAATTAATCAAATTTACCAGACATTATGCATAATTGCCAGTCTAGGATGGTAAATTTGATTTAATAATGCATTCTCGTTGAGTAATGAAGTAGTTCACTGCATCCATCTTCATTTATATAATAAATTTGGCTTCAAGCAGTCAAAGGAAATAAGATGTCCCTTGGCTCAAGAAATAATCGCAAATGAAGATGCAGAAATTAGAATTGACACTCAGATAAAGACGTCTATAAAACTTAAACATGATATATCTGATATTTTTGTATATGACAAAACAAGAAAATTATGTGTCTTATTGAGATTGAAATCACAAATGAAGATTTGTTGACAACAATTGAAAATGAAAAAATGAAGAAATATGACTTAATGGCAGATGAACTGAGCATGATGTATAAGTGCCAAGTAAAGATAATTCTCTGTGATGACTTGGGATAGTATCAAAACAACTTATCACAAAAATCATATCAGAGCTATCGATTTGCCCCTAAACGTAGAAGTGTACATCCAAACTCGTGTCCTCAAGAAGACACTGGAAAGCATTATCATTGAATCATGGATTTGGTGAGGAAGTGTGGAAGATGATATTGAAAACGTACTGAAATGGTTAGAGATAATCGAAGTTAAAAGTTAATGCGTGCTAAGAGCAGGACCGGGCTGATTAATTATGAAGGCTTAGGCAAATTTTAAAAATGGCACCTTTTAAAATTTTTTGAAAAATTCTAAGTAATGAATAATAGTCTACTTAATAGAATAAGAGACATTAAGAAAAATTTATATTAAATATAAAAACCAGTTTTTTAAATATAAATAAAATTGGTCCACTCTGGCTCTCAATTTCAACTTCATATAAAAATATAATAAAGATAATTTGTGGTGCAATAAATGACAAAACTAAAATTATAATAAATTTTTAATTTAATTCAAAAATAAACACATTCTATTTATTTTTAATTAATCTCAAATTTATAGCTATCTGAGGATATCATCAACTTAATAATCCTATATTTAACTTGAGGAATCAGAATCGATTCTGGATTTCATAATTCAGGATTTTCTGACGATCAAGTCCAATCATTATTATCTTAAAAAAATTCTTAATCTATCTGCTGAAATCATTTTTTGGCTATGAATGTTCATGATAGGCTTTGAAATACACTAAAAAGTCTTTATTTATTTAGCATATTATTTGACCAAGATGGGAATTAGTGTAATATTAAAAAAGCAATAAGTTTCAATATATATATTTAGTCAGATTGGTTCATGCAAAAGCGTCCATTCTGCCGATACTTCAATTATTATTTCCTAATCCTCTGGAATCTGCCATATTGAGCGCATGGAAATGCTTCAGCTTTCCACCTTGGAGTATCCGTGTTCAATTCTTGGTTTCCCTGCCCCGCTGCTTTTTTTTTTTTTTTATATTTATGTATTATGAATTTTGTCACGTTAATATTTTTTTATTCTTCATTATACATCTCATATTTTTACAATTCGTTTTGGCATCTATATCAATCTAGCTGAGGCTGTTGCCTCACTGCCTCACTTTTTTTTTGCATATTTTACGCCCCTTTCTAATCAGGAAGATTACTAAGAGGCGGGGCCAGTTACAACCACAGGATGCACCTACACCCTTGGAGGGGCCGAATGTTTTTTTCGGAGAGCCGGGCCGGGCCCAACACGCCGACAGCGTTTTTTGTCAAATAGATGACGCCACACTCCATTCTGGAAGAATACTATGTGGCGGGGCGAAACAAACCCTTCCACAGGTTGCCCACCCCTTTGGAGAGGTCAGCTGGATTGTGGAGGACGGAGATCTACGGGCCGGACCCGGACCCCATGATAAATATTTTCAAGGAGTGGGACCTGAGACTCGAACCCGTGTTCTCCAGAGTAAAAAGCCGAAGTGTTTTCACGCGGCCAATTCGGCCGACCGTTGACAGCGTTATCACTCAGTCATCTGGCCGCCAAACACGCTACTTTATCCGCCTCTCCATTTAGTATCCAAGAGCTGGAAAGCAGTTTCCCTTTAGAGTGCTCGGGTTCGATTTTCAAATCCCACTGCTTGAAAATATTTATTCATGAGAACCGGGCCTGGGGCTTAAGGCTGAATACATATATTTATTAACGAGTTCGAATCTTAACGTACAATCGTTTTACACAGTCAACGAGCGCGTCTCAGAATTTTGTCACATTAATATTTTTTTATTCTTCATTATACATCTCATATTTTTACAATTCGTTTTGGCATCTATATCAATCTAGCTGAGGCTGTTGCCTCACTGCCTCACTTTTTTTTTGCATATTTTACGCCCCTTTCTAATCAGGAAGATTACTAAGGAGTGGGGCCAGTTCTAATCACGGACTACACCCACACTCATGGAGGGGCTGAATGCTGTATCACGAGGATCACCAGGCCAGGCCCCACACTCCAGAAAAACTCTTCAGGAGATACCAGACCTGGGACGTGAACCCGGGTCCTCCTGCATGGCACACCAGCAGCATTACCACTCAGCCACCGCTGCCACCTATGGAACTGGCCTTGGCTAAGAGGCTGTTATAAAAGTGAAATAACAGTAACCTTATAATTAAATTATTAAATTAAAACAACAAAAAGGTGGGAAATTTCATATTTTTCAAATTTATGAAATATATTTTGGAAATTAAACAAAAATCACTTTAAAAATAATATATTCAGCGATATTTATCAAACTTACCTGGCAAAAGTGAGAAATTCTGGCATATTTATAAAATTTACCAATTTCATTTGGAAATTATGTAAAATCGCAGTAAAAGTGATAAATTTAGTGAAATTTATCAAACTTTTCAAGATAATTGGTGATTATGCATAATAATCACCAATTAATCACTTTTACCATAACATATATATTCAAATTCAGGTTATTTAATAATAATTTACCAAACTTTCTATATTGTTTAAGTTTTTGATTATTTGAGGTACTCTCAGTCCACATTATCTTGAATAATCGAGACTTTACTATATGTCCATCATCAGTGTAACAGCATTGGAAAAAAATTTGTTAATACATGTTAAATTTTTAAATTTAAATTATCTTTGAATGTCCTTTTTGTTCCAGTGCTGTTACACTAATGATGAATATACATTAAAAAGTGTTTTGTTGTATTTATTTAATTATTAAATTTTATGTAAATAGAAATAGTTCTTTGAAGCGGTTTACTTCATCTCTAAATATGATGGATCCTAAACACCGATATTGTACTGCTTAAGCTTAATAAACTATAACTGAAAAGTCTAGCACTATTAGCAGTAAAGTAAAAACATTTATTACAGAAATTTTCACGAACATTTTCGGCAGTTACACCATCATCAGGTAACATTCTATTCGAATATAGATATTCGAATAAAATGTTACCTCATCATGGCATAACTGCCAAAAACATTCATGAAAATTTCTGTAATAAATGTTTTTACTTTACTGCTAATAGTGCTAGACTTTTCAGTTATATGATGGATCCTGCTGTTGCCAAAAGATATGCTCTAATACAGTGGTTCTCAACCACTGTGCTGCCAAACTTTTGAAGGTGTGCCATGAAAAATTAAGAATGAATTGTATTTATGTAATTGTATGAATCATATATGCAAAATATTAAGAATGAATTGTATTTATGTAATTGTATGAATCATATATAATAATAGTGAAATGTTGTTGGCTGGATATCCCTTTTGCAGTCAGACCATTGTACTGATTCCTATAAATAGGGTATCATTAGAAAAATTTAATCCTCGAATTTCTGTGACAGCCAAAATTTTTTGTTGTCATTCAAAATTTAAGAATTAAGGAATAAAATTAAATTAAAATTATAGTTTCTCTAAAAGGCCAAAATTCACAGGTGGTGCTATAATTTAATAAAGGCTGCCATTTAATGATCCCCTGTACAAGTATGTGTAATCTGAATGTAATAAATATGAATAAATACAAGAATCTGTTAATAAAAATTTGTTAAATCTAAATTATTATTTAAAATATTTAGGTGTTCTGCCAAATTTTAAAATATTAAAATGTTTCTCAACAGAAAAAGGTTGAAAACCACTACTCTAGTATGAAAATGACATAACGCAACAGATTTATATATTTTCAATCTTATTTGTATGTTATCTAATATTTATTTACAGATGAAAATATTAATTTATGAACAGTCACATATATCTATTTATTTTTTAATTTTTAAAGATAATGATCTTTATTAAGAATAAATACATGATTGAGAGACTGCTGAAAAGATGCAATGATAATATGCTACAACTGATCAAAAAAATCTTACAATCTAATGAAAAATTTTCCAATTTTTAATTGCCATTTTTATAGAAATTTTTTCTTTATAAAAATTTTCTGCTTATACAAGAGGTCTTATATACAGGGTGTGTCAGCTAAATCCGGACAAAATAAACAATTTAATTAAACAAAATTTTATTTAGCAAAAATAATAAAATTATCAAAATTATCATTTGCACATTAATTTGGGAAAAACAATAAAATTATCAAAATTATCATTTGCACATTAATTTGGGATCCCTTTGAAAATTATCATTTGCACATTAATTTTGGATCCCTTTAGATTAAAATTATCGAAATTATCATTTGCACATTAATTTTGGATCTGTTTAGATTAAAATTACTTCGATGTAATTCTTTCTGTCTCATCCTTGACCGGAAATGATGACATGCCCTGTGCAATGCCTGCTTGTCCAAGTTCAAAAACGCTGCCTCAATAGTGGCCCGGAGGAATGCCACATTAGGATGTCTCGGCCTATTAGAGACCCTTTCAACAACGCTCCATATGTAATAGTCCAAAGGATTCAAATCTGGACTGTTAAGAGGCAGAATTCTTTAGACCAAAACATATCCATGTTGTCTGACAATCAGTTTTGCACTAAATGACTGATGTGTGTAGGTGTGCCGTCCTGCTGGAAGATGTAGGGTCTCCCAGAAGCCACAGTTTCCATCCAAGGTTTCACTATTGTTGTAAGAACATGCAAGTAAACTTTTTTGTTACGGTTTCCCACTTTCCAAAGACATGTGGCGGCATGACGTCACCTTCACCGGAAACAACAGCTAGGACGTGTAAAGCGATCGAGCTTGTCGTAATTAGTTTCACAGAGCACCATTCTTTCTTCTAATCTTTCAGGTGTGTGCACAAGAAAAGCAAAATTTCCTTTAATACATACAAAAGCATTCTGAATTCTACATTTTGAAGGCTTTCTTGTGCATTTTTATGCACATTGCTTTCTCTGAATTAAAGGTAGAAACAATAATTGTTTCTAACTCTGAGTATTAAAATTTGATCAATCTACCTTTGAGTATCAAAATTATGTTATTTTTCAAAATCAAAACAAAGCCCCTATTGTTTCATTTGTAAACAGACAGGTTGCTTTTATTACCTGGGGTGGTTCAAGGTCATTTGGAAGTGATGTGTGAGTGGGGCATCACACAAACAAGGCAATAAAACATGACATTGGTAAGCATGAAATATCATTTTCCAACTTCAAAGGATTCTAAATTGCATATTATATAAAATTTTACTTTTCTCTGATATATTTAGTTTTTTTTATTGTGGCACTTTCCATCTGAGAAAAAGATATTTATTTTTTACAATTTTTTTAATTGGATGTATAATATGCAAATTATGATACTAAATAGAAAAAAAAAAATTCTATCTTTTAACAATTTATGATGATAAAATAATTAGCTCTTTTTCTTAATGAGAAAGATTGAAAGCTTAGTAATCACTATATATTGCAATATTGAGATCAGAATTTGTGATGTACAAAGTACATCAGTTTTGCTTATAGCATAATACTCATTTCTTTAAGTATTGTCTATTATTTGATCTTCTAATGTTTATTTTCCAATTTGTATTATTATTTCTTAAGCCATTTCAGTCTGATTTTTGTGAAACAATAAAAATAAGATGATAGCTGTGTGCTGGAATGTCTTAATCATTATTTAAAATTTAATGGCTTTAAAAAAAATCTAAAATCAGATAAACAATATATTAAAGTATCTAAGAATGAAGAAATTTATCAAAAGTTTTCCTTTTTAATATGATAAAAAAAGATTTAATTGGTTATTTTAAGCATGTTGCAAAGTGAAACTGACAATTGCAGCACTATGAAATGATAATTAATCATGTCTAAAAATAGCTTATCAAAACAAACATTTTGTTTGTATGAATGATAAAGTGCAAAAATTTCAAATAGTGAAATTTTTTCTTGGCTCCTTTACGTGCATTGTAAAATTTTATGAGTGCATCAGGAAGGACTTAATGATTTAAGAAAACTCTTAATTTTTCCAGATTCTACTAAAAATTCTTTAAAATTGGTATTTTTTATTTTTATCATGGCAGGGAAGAATTCTGCATTTTATCACTCCCATGTTTATAATTATTAAATACTTGAAATATGTTGTCAAAATTTGCAAACTGTCTCAGTTACTTAACTCAGTTCATGATCCAAGCAACATGTAACATCTTAGTATAGATATCTGTAAAACATTTCCTGCTTTGACAATGTAACTGGTTGCATCAGATCAAAAAGAAGTACTTTTCATATTGAATTCCATCAGGCCATAATATCTGTAAGGTATTGTTAACTATTTTTGCTTTTGTAGAATGATTTGTGTTGTCCAAATAGGTAGTGTGTAAGAGAAATGTATTCTTGATTGCTTCATCTTTATCCTAAAATGCAGAGTCTAGTGTCCTTACAACCACATTTGTAATGTATCTTCCAACTATATCTTTCTTTCATTCACTATAAGCCATATTTTCCTATTAATTTTTTGTAGATGTTATTGATGCATTTTTCATATATTTCTAGTAAATAATCTTTACTAATTCCAGATTTGTAAGGGATCTTTTCATTTGTGTATTTTTCAAAAAAAATTTTTTAACTTCATGTTATTTAGATTATAAAAGGAGATATTGGCACTAATTTGTTGAAACTGGACTTTTTTGTATCTATCCTGGTCATTGTATAAGCAGAATTTGCCTACCTTTACCACAAGTAACAGATCAGTGTGAAGTTTTGTGGAAAGATGTTGTAGAAGTTGAGTTGTTCTATTATATGCAATAGCTTTATTACATGGTTTGCTCAAAAGAAGCAAACTGTCCATTGAGAAGATTCTTTCCCTGAATTTTCAAACATATTCCCTATGCTTTGCACCAGATCTAGATCTTAACTTTTGGGATTTCTGTTTTATGCAATCCATATGTTCTCAGTTTTAGGAGTAATTTTACCTGACTACTTGTTTATTTTTCACAGAACCTGCCAATTCTTCCTACACTGTTGATTTTAAAGAGTTTTATTAGTGTGGGATTAAATCTTTTTAACTGAACAATCAATTTCTACATACATACTTCATTTTTTAAGGAATAGTTTATATGCTCATATGCATTTTTCATTGAAATGTCCAATTCAACACTATCTAAATAATTTAAAAAATCAATAATAAACTGTTTAGAATTTGCCAAGTTCATAATTATAATTTTAACACACAGTAACCTAACTAACCTACAGTCACATGCTAAATATGAAATGAGACTGGGCTGTAATGGAAATAATCACACACAGTTTTATAATTCATTTGGTTAAACACAATGGTTAAAACAGAAGAAAATTAACTATTGACCAGGTCATAATTATTTATTCCAATCTTATTCTTTGGGATTATGCTATCATGTTAATAATATGGAGAATCACGTATGGATAAAACTGTTGCTAAAGCATTATATATATATATGGGTGTTTTAGGGCTTAAAATATAATAGCTAATATATGATAACATAACATATGACAGGGGTGTTCAACTTTTTTTACTATGCAAGCTACTTTTCTATACTAAGTTATTTGGCGATCTACTCTCTTATATAGATAACGTTCTCCCAACTTGATATTTGATTACGTACAACTATGCAGTTAAATGCACTGACTCACTTCGGAGGATCCATTCTCCCAGCCCTAAAAACTTTAAAGAAACTAAAAACTTTATTTGTGCATTTAAAAATTTATTCATCACTTAATTATTTTAATTCAACAAATAAAACAAATATATTGGAATAAAATATTTATTTCTCTATTTTGGAAACCAAAGTTAGAAAAAACAACAGATTGATTACAAACTCATAAGTTAAGGATATGCTGGTTTATTAAAAAAAAAGATTAATGTGAAATTAGGAATTCAAAGAAATGCTGGTTGATTAAAAAAAATTAATGTGAAATTTGGCATTGTTTCTCCATATTTTCATAGTCAGTTGATATAAGAAGTAGCAAATCACAGACAATCATCCAAATGATCATTTGTAATTTGGCTTCTTGATTTTTTATGACATTCATATTTGAAAAAGCGGATTTTGACAAGTATATTGACCCAAAACACGACAGAATTTTTGCGCAATATCAATTAATATTGGAAACTTTTCACGTATATAGTTCCAAATGATAAGAAAATTATTGATTTGACAATTTTAATGAAAAATAATAAACAATAGCGATATACTAAAAAGAATTAAAAATAATATAAAATGACGATAAATAAATTATTATGTTTTCAGTTTTAATTAAATTTGTAAGGAGGAAACAACTTGAAAGGAATAAACAAGAGATCGACCAAAAATTGCTCCGTGATTGACAGGTTGAACACTCAACATATGATGATGTTACTCATTATGTTACCTGATATATGACTTTTATCATATGTCAGAATTTAATGTTAAGAGGCATGTTGAATAATAATTGACAGATGATTATGTTATTGTGAAATCACCTGCTAATAACTGCTTTATGTAAAAATAAAAAGTGTGTTTTATATTTAGCATATTTATAAAGTTAGAGGAAGATTATGTACCAGAATGTCCAAGCAATTCCTAATATCCCAGCTAATATAAAATATACAGTTTCTAAAGAAGGATTAAAATGCTAAAAGATTTTTACATGTATTTTAATAATATTAAAATTGTTATTTTTTCCTGCTTAAAGGCTTGTTAGTGAATTAATGCAGTATATAATAATATATCATTACAATAAAACTGTTAATTTGAAGTATTTGGGACCAAAAAAAAATTCAACTTTGAATTACACAATTTCAAATTGAAATAATTTTTCTAAAGGGCTTACCTATTTAACTGATCAATCCTTGTATTTCTTAAATTAATGGTAAAATGCTTTATTTGTTACATATACTATAGTTGCAAAGATTAACAATTATTGCATTTTTGTAAAAAGATTTTTTTTGAAATTTTTAAATATTTTAATGAAAATTAACATTCTGAAACTGCACAAGACTAATAAAACTTGATTCTAAAAAAAAAAAAAAAAAAAAAAAAAAAAAAAAAAAAAAAAAAAAAAAAAAAAAAAAAAAAAAAAAAAAAAAAAAAAAAAAAAAAAAAAAAAAAAAAAAAAAAAAAAAAAAAAAAAAAAAAAAAAAAAAAAAAAAAAAAAAAAAAAAAAAAAAAAAAAAAAAAAAAAAAAAAAAAAAAAAAAAAAAAAAAAAAAAAAAAAAAAAAAAAAAACTAAAATAAAATATGTAATTCATACGTAAATAAACAATAGGTAAAAAAATAATAATTAGGACCTATTTTAATAATTTATTAAAATAGGTACCTAATTATTAGTTTTTTACAATCTACGTCTTCAATACTAGGCTGCTGATATTCACGCCTTGCCAGCTAATTATAGAAATCCATTGATCTAATGCTTCTTCAACTTCTGGATCCTTTCCATCACACTTTCTTTTGGATGTTCCTGGAATTTCTTACAGTAATGCCCCCTCTTCACGCAGTTGATTTTCTTGTTGTAGAAAACGCGCTATGGTAGATTTTGGTTAATTTCAGCAAGTCTATGACAGCTTGTATTAAATGGTAGCTTTTAATTTTATTCAGCCAAGCAATTTTTTTTTGAGTGTAAAATCCTTTCTTGACATTTCTGAAAAGATTAGTGCATGTATGTGTTGCCATATTTTCGAAAAATCCCTATATTTCAAAAATTAAAAATTTCATAATTTTACTTGAATGTAAAATCCTTTCTTGACATCTTGGCAAAGATTAAATATGTATGTGTAGCCATACTTTGGAAAAATCCCTAAAATATATCAAAAATATGTATGTATGTATGTATGTGTAGCCATACTTTCGAAAAATCCCTAAAATATATCAAATTGCCATACTTTCGAAAAATCCCTGAAATATATCAAAAATTGAAAATTCCACGTAGTGTTGCCATACTTTCGAAAAATCCCTAAAATATATCAAAATGTAATGTTGCCATACTTTCGAAAAATCCCTAAAATATATCAAAAATTGGAAGTATTAGTGCATATAGTATTGCCATACTTTCGAAAAATCCCTAAAATATATCAAAAATTGAGTAGTGTTTCCATACTTTTGAAAAATCCCTAAAATATATCAAAAATTGAAAATTCCTTGTTAGTGTATGTAGTGTTGTTATACTTTCGAAAAATCCCTAAAATATATAAAAAATTGAAAATTCCTTTCCTGCTATCGTCCCAATTAAGTGTTTAAATTATATATTAGTTTGGTTTCCATTCTTTGACTCCTGTCCCAATTAAGCATTTAAATTATGTATTAGTTTATCAGTTTACTACTAAAAATCCCTAAAATACATCAAAAATTGAAAATTCCTTTTCTGCTACTGAAAAATCCCTAAAACATATCAAAAATTGAAAATTCCTTTTCTGCTACTGTCCCAATAGTTAAAAGTTGTCCCAATTAAGCATTTAAATTATGTATTAGGTTATTAGTTTTTACAGTATGTATAATTTGGTTTCCATTCTTTGAGATTTGTCCCAATTAAGCGGAATTCACTGTATATAATTAAACATCAGCTATATTATTAAATAAAAAGTACAATACTTGAATGCTTTAATAATTTTTTATATTCACTTTTATGTCTATAATCTTCATTCTAAGTTAACATAAAATTAAATTTTACACTATCACAAAATTTTACTTTGAATTAACTGATATTAATGAGATTTTACTGTATAACAAGGATAGCCAACTTCATGTCACTATGAGCCACATAAAAGAATTTCAAATACTTGAGAGCTGCAATCAGTTTCTTTCTGAGTCACATCAGTTTTTTGGGTAATCATAACAATGGTTTCAAAAATTGTTTATTTATATATTTCACATGCATTTATTTTGTATAGATGCATATTACTTTTTACAATAAATGAACAAATTACAAATACAGTGGTGCTTTGTAATTTGACGTCCTCCAATTCGACATTTGAGTTTCACGGGCTGGTGCATGCGCATGCATGGAATTGTGTGTGTCATTTGCTATTTGTCAGTTCTTTTTGGGCTACTTTGGTGTTTGCTGTGTTGTTTGTGTTAATTTTCAATTCCACATTTTTCAGAAAGTAAAAAGTGTTGTTTGTGTTAATTTTCAGTACATTTTTCAGAAAGTAAAAAGTTTGTAATTATTATTTTTTGAGTGAAACATATTTTTCAGAAGGTAAAAAATTTGTAATTATTATTATTTTTTGAGTGTAATGTAAGGATAGGTTCAAAGAGAACTGACTAGAGGAATAATTCTAAAAAGAACAACATTTGATTGAGCAAAGAGACGAAGAAAAAAATTGTAGATAAAAAAGTACCGAAAGGTAGAACAATTAAAATGTATCTTGAGTATGGCATTCATAGGATAACTGTGGCAACGTTTTGCAACAGAGAGAAAAGATTATTGGTTCCTTCGGTGTCTGCTGGAAGACTTCATTCCAATATCCAAGGGCTAATAAATTGTGTTGTGTATAAAATAGTGTTTTTTGTAATTTAGTGTGTTATACAATAATAAAACACATGTAATATTCTTGTATATATTGTAATTTAGTGTGTTATACAATAGTAAAACACACAATAAGTAAATAATTTAATGTATCTCTTTCTCCTCACCCGTTAGGGGAGTGGGATGAGAACCAACAATGAATTAATCTATTTTACATAGTCTTATATGGGAAATATTGTTCTGCAATTCGACATTACTTCGGTGACGGATTAGTGTCGAATTGCGAGGCACCACTGTATATTGTTTTTTTAAATTAAATAGGCATTTGCTTCACATTAACTATTGATTTTCATGTTATAAAGCCATACTGAAAATTGGCTCACCAGCCGCAATTTAGTCACTATGACTATAAAATATAATTTTCTTTTCAGGTTCATATATATATATGAACTGCAAAAAAAAAACTGTATATTATACAGTAAAATCTCATTAATTCAATATATCCCACAGACTTGGATGAAATTGATCATACTATAATTCAAGCTATTAATCTTTAAATCAATTTTGTTAAAATCATTCACATAGATTCTATTTAGCAGAAGCTATCTTTGTTTAATGTTCAACTAACTAAACACTGGTTAATAAAGCAAGATCCCATTAAAAACATTTTATATGTAAAAAAATAAGCCAAGTACAGTATTACCGAAACAGGATATTTGTGAAAATTTATATGTCTAGAATTGTTGATGATTGATATTTACTGAAAGGATAAAGATCAAGATATTTGATATAAGAACCAGATCTATTGAATTTATTCATGTTGAAAAATACTATAGTACTAAAGTACAAAAGTCAGTGTAGTACTACTAAAATACAAAGATCAGTTTTTGTCAGACCTGCTGTTAACTTCAATGAACTCTAGAATTATATTGTTATTTTTTCTTCCTTTTTCTCTAGATGCCTTAAAATTACTTTGTAATTATTGGCACAAATAAATATTAATTCACCTTATATATACTGTGTATATATATATAAAATGTAGTCCTTGACTTATGAGAGAGTTCAGTTCCAAAAATATTAAACCCCATCTATCATCTTAAATCAGAAATACCCCAAATTTATAAATTTCTCACTACTAATGTAATTACTATGACAATATATATTATCTTAATAAGCATAAAGAACACAAAACTACAACAATCAGACATGAAAAAAGCCGCTTTCCATATATATATATGACCATTGGATCTTGGAATCAAACCCAGGTCAACTGAATTGACCAATAGCAAAATATATCAATGACATTGCTGTCATAAATACAAGTTACTCATAAGTCAAGGAGTATCTTTTTACTGGGTGTTTTTGTGATTCATCATAACATAAATCAAAATGGATTCAGGATGAAATTTTTAATCAAAACTGTAGAAAGAAAAAATTGCACTACTTGTCCCATTTTTGAGAAAACTGGAATTTTTTGTTTTTCTATCTTGTTAAGTTGGAAGTACATAACTTAATGTTCAAAACAGGAAAAAATTATTAAAATTAATATATTAAATAAACTATTCATAGATAACAATGGATATTAGAGTTTTCTCCATTTGCTATAATATATGCTTTGACTCTACAGAGAATAAAATAATCTAAATATTTAAGTATAACTTAACAATTGAAAATATACATAAGTTTATTGAACTTTGTTAATTATTATTATTTCTAATAATAATATTTCTACCAAGTGACTTATTGTGTTTCTTTATAAGTCAAGGATAATTGATTCTACTGTTGCAGAAAATTGAAATAATGTCACATAGCCAAATTTTCTCTAACATTCAACTATTAATACAATTTTTTCTCTACAATTTCATCTTAGAATTTCTTTATGAATTCATTATTTGTTTAATGCTATGAGTCATAGAAACACCATTCAGAAATATGTTATATTTTTTTTATCAGAATGAATTTTCCTTTACTGTTTATATCAAATATTTCATTATTATTAATCTTGTTTGATTGTTGTTGATAAAAATATATTTATTAAAATATAAAAAAGATTTATAGCATACAAGATATTAAAAAAATATCAAATTTAAGATAAATTCTATTTTCTAAATTGCACAATTTACAAAGAAGTTTCAAATTTATTGCCAATTTTTATTGAATTAAAAATAAATTAAATATGCTCAAACTAAAATTTAAACTTGTAACATAAACAAAAATGCTCTTTGCTTCAAACTTAAAAATATTTGTTATTATACTGCTAGTTTAAATTTTAATATGATTTTTTATTAAATCAATTAATTTAATTTCAATAAATACCATATACATGTATATGCTCACATAATATAAACTGCTTATACTCTTACTTCGATAACTAAGGACACAAGCACTACTAGCATGCTAGTAGTGCTTGTGTCCTTAGTTACATGTATATGCTTTGAATTTATGTTATGCATCAATATTTATAAGGTTGAACTTTTCAAATCTGTCATTATTAAGACAAGTTGAATCACAAAATGTTTTATTATTTGGTCAAAATTATATATTAATATATGAGTGTTTTTATGGATATTTCAGATAGTTATACAAGGAATCAAATAGACGAAATGTAAAAAAAAGATGACATGAATAAGTAAATTAAGAGAAGCACTTACTAGCAGTTATGAAAATTTTTTGTTGCTATAGTGACTAATATTTTCCAATATTTAAATTCGTATAGTTCCAATTTCTTGTAATCTGAAGATGGTGAATAGCCAAAAGAGTTTGTTACTCTTAAATAAAGTGTTCTTAACTGATAGTGCTTGTTTTGTTTTAATTTACTAAAATAGATTAAGAAGAAGCAGTTTCCATTCTAGCATGACACGAATAAGAAATATAGAAATTTACTTAAATACAATAATAACACAGTACTACTTGCAGTAAAGTATCAAACTAAATTTATTAGCTTAAATACAAGCGAATATTTTTGATGTGCTACACATCGAAAACGTTCGCTTGTATTTAAGCTAATAAATTTAGTTTGATACTTTATTGCAAGAAGTGCTGTGTTTCCTTTATTTAAGTAGTCTTAGTTGAAGCAGTTTAATAGTATTGTTAATAGAAATTTACTTTAACTAAGACAATAAATGTATTATAGACCATTAAAGATGCTTTAGTCTGTATGATGGATTTGAGAAGTTGAACCTATTCTATATAGTTTTAGAAAAAAGTGTAGTATTATTAAATTTATATTTTGGAGGATTATTTTTTTCCATTTTACATGACAAATGCATATTATGCTTTATAGTTTTCAAGGAAAACATCAATCAAGAATCACAATAAAGCAGATTCTGGAGATCTGTTTATTTCTTGCAAAAATCTGTTAAGTGATAAATAAAACAATCTCATTAGCATAACATATTGCCAAAATGACAATAATCATAGTTTAATTTATATTTATGATAAGTGTTTACAAATTAAAAAATAAATATATAATGCATAATATTATTGGCGCATTACGAAGCACTTTTTCATAAAAATGCACAGGTATACGTCAAAATAATCTGTTAATATGTTATAATGACTATGAAATTTGTTAAGATCAACGCAAAAGACTATATATAACAAACTTTTATAAATTGGGATAATTAATTTTAATCGCAATGATTAAAACAAATGTTAGCATTACACGATAAATGCAAGATTGATGATTGATTTAAAAAATAACATATTTACCTGCTTCCTGAATTGATCGGAAGGTGTGAAGTTTTGAAATTACAATTAGGTAATTCATTAAATTTGTTTTGACAAGTAACAAAAATGCTAAATCCAGTTAATAATAATATGAAAGTAAAGCTAACGTATAGAAATTTCTCCATGAGTAACTATAACATATTTTTAAGTTTTCATGTTAGCAAACCATCCTTGCTAACACACATATCCACAACACACTATCGGAACTTCGCTCTCTCGGAGTCTCGGACGGCGTCACGTGAGATCATATGTCAAGATTTTGAACGTTTCTATTGGTTGAAATGCCTAGAGATGACGTGTTCTAACTTGCTATACACAGTACTTTTGTTATTTCTAAATGACGTCATCTAACGTGTTTGTTTAACCAATAAGAGGAAACCGGTTTTTGCAAAATATATGGTTTTGGTTTGCGAATTTATCACTTTTATCTGTAAAAGAAAACGATAGTTTGTAGATGTTATGATAACATCGCGTAAGTCTTATCAGTAGTAGTTTAATATTTTAACTTAAAGCCTAAAAAAACAGGTATTTTACGAGTTTAAATTAGCGAAGAACAATGGAAATAGCATTGATCAAAAAATGTCAAAACAGAATGAATTTTACAAATTGAATCTATTGCAGATAACAAAAATATAGACGATGAAATAAAAGTATATACCCACACAGTGTCTGAATCGGTGAACGCCACCATCTTATAAACCGTGTGCCCGTTTTGCGTGATGCATCACATGATGACAATTGCTGCTTGCAAAAGGAAAAAATATAGTATCTTCTATTTTCTACTACATTTTAGAAATTGTCAAACTGTATCTCTATTCTACTGAAGTTTTCAAAATATACGTTAGAGAATTAAAGATAGCCCCCAACGATTGATGATTAAAAGTGCAAATCGACAATTCCGTTATATTAAAGAATAAACATTCATTCCAAAAACTATCTCGACTTTCAAGACAACTTCTCAAGATGGCGGCACGCACCGGTTTAAATACTAAGTGTAAGGAAATACTTTAATTATATCGTCAATGTTTTCACAGACTGCACCAGCTAGAAGTATGCTTTTTTGGAAAGGTTATTCAGCTTATCGTCACTTTTCGATCAATATTATTCCTGTCGGTATTCTGGACTCTTACACGGATTTATTGGACTGGTAACAGCATCGTAACAGTAACACATATTTAGCGCATAGTATTAAATTAAAATAAACTTTTTCTGTAATGATTTTAAAATAATTCTCTAAATGTATTCGTAACTGATTTGGTGTAAAAAATTTTCTATTTTATTTTTTTAAAGATTTTCATCAATAAATATGCATCATTTATAATTCTGCTTTTAAAACAATTATCAGTTTTTTCTTTCATTACATCTTATTCGATTATATGACGCAACTTTCTAAAAATAGAACAGAAAACTTTCAGTCTGTGCTTTTATTTTTTTATATTTTTCTATTTTATTTTTTTAAAGATTTTCATCAATAAATATGCAGCATTTATAATTCTGCTTTTAAAACAATTATCAGTTTTTTTCTTTCATTACATCTTATTCGATTACATGACGCAACTTTCTAAAAATAGAACAGAAAACTTTCAGTCTGTGCTTTTATTTTTTTTTAAGTTCCTATGATGTAATGTTAACTCTGAATCGATAACAACACAAACCATTTTCCTGTTTGCATTCCACCTTATTAAACTTTAATAAATTTAATTTGGATACCTAATTTTTAGAAAACAAATAAAGGATAGAATTAATTCAGGGAATTTATCCTCAGATAATATCATCTACATCTTAAATAAGTATAATTAATGTAACTCTTCATTAATTAATTACAAATAATGATATATTATCATGTTTTCAGTTTATCAGAATCAAATGATGGTACAATCAATTCCTTGGGTACAATATAGTATTTTGAGAAAAAAAAAATTATTTAAATATTTTAGTCTGTTTGGATGTTCTAGATTAGTGGTCCTCAAAGTGTGCTGCGTACACCATAGGATTGAGCAAAAAATTTTCAGATGTGCGTTTTAATTCTTCTTATCATATACAGGTAATAAGTTACATATCTGTTATAAGGAGTCCGCACTATTTTTCTTTACCGAAAAAAAGAGAAGCGCGATTAAAAAAATTTGGAGTAGTTATTCTAAATGGAGAATTGAATTATTTATTACTATGTTTATAATTTAAAATATTTTAATAAATAAAACTGTTAAAATAATTTTGCTTCCTCAAACATTAAATAAATCCTCCTCCAATTTTAAATTTATTAAAAAATTTGATATTATGTATTACTTATACAGTTTTCTGTAAGATCTATCCGATATTTTCAAAATTACTCAAATTTGAGTAAGTCTGGTTGTCAATTCTGTGTGTTATTACATGATTTATGTCTATTTTTGTTTTTTTTGCATATTTTACGCCCCCTTTCCAATCAGGGAGATTGGTAAGGGGGCGGGGCCAGGTCCAACCACGGGCTACACCCACACTCGTGGAGGGGGCCGGATGGTGAAGGACGGGGATCACTGGGCCGGGCCCAGTACTCCGAAAAAATCCGGGACCTCCTCCGTGGCACGCCGACAGCGTTACTACTGTACTCGGCCATCCGACCGCCGAATCTATAGATGTATTTGTGTATACGCTATGTACTGACTTCAGTAGATCTCGCCTTTTATGAGATTTATCACCACTGTTTTTTATATGGTTTAATCTTGAATTTAACACCTCTTTTCACTTGGTGGGTACTAAGCGCCTGGGGATTTCCATACCCAGGGCCGGCTTAACCTTGTAAGCAGACGTTGCGATGCATCGTCTGCTTACCAGATTAAAGCCAAAATTATAATTTTCTCAATATTAACAAGGACGCTGAATAGATGTTACACGAAACCTGCATCGGGTATCGAAGGGCGCCAGAATCTGGTATGGCGCCATTTAGAACTGTCCATACCGTCTACGGGAACTCATATCCTGGTGGGGTCAGCCATCAGATGGCACTTGAAGGTTGAATTACGTTGCCGAATCATATATGGGAATTTATATATTTTTTTATGTGGTTTAACGCTGCTTTACATTGGCCACGGCGGAAATATGCTGTTTCCATCCTGGATCGGATTCAATTCTAGAGTCCCATACTTCCAAATTTTTCCAGAAGTCCGGGCCTGGCTAGTTGAAACCAATCCTCTATCTAACGCTTGACTCCACCAGGAATGTGGACAGCACCGAAATATCCATCGTTTAGTACTAGCCGAGTGGGTAGCATCTTAATATCACACAGGAAAAACCTCTGTATAGGATAGTTTTTTGTCAACAGATGACACTACTTTCCACATTGTTGAATACTAAGTAGATGGGGAAACAAGCTATCATCAACAGGATTAACCGCGTGGAAACAATTCGGCTTTATATCTTGAGGACCCAGGTTCGATTTCGGGTCTTACTTCTTTTATAATTTATATATAGGTCCCAGTTTGACTCATCGATTTCCATTCTCTATAGTAAGATCAGAATCCTTCCATGAATATAGATGGGCTATATTATTATGCCTTGCTGTTTAGTATTTAACAGAGTGAAAAGGTCGGACGAATTGAAAAGTTTCGGTTTCCACTCTGCAAGACCAGGTTCGAGTCTGTCCTTTCCTTACAAATGTTTATCATGGGGTCCGGGTCCATCACTCGCCCCATCTTTCACAATCCGGCTGATCCCTCCGCAGAAGTAGGCAACCTGAAAGACTTGTTTTGTCCGCTATTTAGTACTATACCTGAGTGAAAAGTGGCAACATCTGTTACAAAAATGATACTATAAGTGGATAACTGATATATACTACATTATGAGTTCGTGCCAGTATTTTCCTTTTAATAGATCATACCACATCGATTATCAAGTGATGAGGCAAATTTAGATCTTGCCACAAGCCAACAACTCCTATAAAGGAATCAGCTGAATTGTAAAGCATAGGAATCAAAGAGCTGGTTCCTGATTCCCCGGATAATTTTCCAATAATGGGATTCGGATCCTCTGAGTGAAAAATCGGAAGTATTTCCACGAGCCAATATGTCAAATTAGGTAGGGGCTATTTTTATTTGATACTCCTTTCGAATCAGTGAGATTACTAAGAGGTGGGGCCAGAGGCGGACCGTTAACTTTGGGGTCCTGGGCTAACACTGTTTGGGGGCCTACTAAATTAACCTAACGATAAGAGCTACGCTAAACTAACCACACACTTTAGAGAGGCTAAATTTGCACTCCCATTCCGACATGGCCACATTATTTGCATAATTGACAAATGACAAAGTACCGAATATCGTCAGAGCCGTCTTTATTATTTACTGTCATTTAAAACATTGATATTTTATTCAAAACGAATAGTGTGGCAAACGGTATAAACTTTATCTAGGTACGAAAAAATTTTGTATAATTTATTTTTTCTTAAATTTTTATTTTGTGTTTTGTTTTTATTTTTTGACCTCTAAGGAGGCCCTTTGATTGAACGAGGCCCTGAGCTGCAGCCCATAAAGACCATGCCTATTTCCAAGTGGGGCAGTTCCAACCACGGCCTGAACCTACACCCGTGGAGGGGGGCCGGATAGTGAATGACGGGGATCGACAGGTCGGGCCCATAACCCTGAAAAAACCTTTTCAGGAAATGCGGGACCCGGATCCTCCAGCGTGGCATGCCAACTTGTAACTACTTGGCCATCCAGCTGCCTTTAGGAATCGACTAGTTTTCTATACTACGTGAAATTTTTTCAATTTTTATATATGAAGAGGGAAAAAAATGCATCCGATTCTACTAAAAATTGACGAAATTTTGGTTATTTTTTGTTCATGTACTTTGAGGTTAATTACTGATGACGAAAAAGATAATCTTAAAATTTTTACGAACATATTTTATTGTGAATGTAAGTTCGATTTTAAATCTATAATTTTTGCTCTTCTTATTTTGGAGTTTTTCGGATATTCATTTTCATAATTGGAGAGCATTAATTCGAAAATGTCTTTCGATATTTCCCTTAGTAACAACTGAATTACATATTAGACAAGAGCATTTTCCATTAACCATGGGAAAAAAAATCATATTCCCATTCATGATAATGATAGATTTTATTTTCTACGCTCATAATTATGGCCAAAAAAAAAAAGAAAAAAATTAAATAATTGAAGTAGTTTATTTTTTAATAAATTTAATCCTTTTAGTACCGAACAATGCTATATATCATTGTCCGGACAACAATATATATTGTTGTCCGAACCTGAGCAGTGTAATAAAGGAAAAACATTTGAACCTGTAAACGTATTTGTACAACAAACTTTTGCTTACTCATCCAAATAATCTTTATTTGTTTTTGACATATTATTATTATATTCTACCGATTGATCTGATCTGCAATAACTTAATAAAGGATAAAAGACAAAGAACGAAAACACACAGGGAGAACTTCTTATTTCAACAATAACACAATCACCTTTACTACGTATTTTTGTTTTGCATATTTTACGCCCCCTTTCCAATCAGGAAGATTACTAAGGGGTGGGGCCAGTTCCAACCATGGGCTGCATCCACACCCGTGGAGGGGGTGGGCAGTCCCCCCCTTTCCAATCAGGGAGATTACTAAGGGGGCGGGGCCAGTTTCCAACTACGGGCTGCACCCACATCCTGTGTAGGGGGGCCGGATGGTAAATGATGGGAATCACCGGACTGGGCCCAGTAAGAGGGCTGGATAGTGAAGGATGGGGATCACCGGGCCGGGCCCCGTACCCCGAAAAAATCCGTGACCACCTACGAGGCACGCCGACAGCGTTACCACTCAGCCATCCGCCCGCCAATTTACTACGTATTGTAAAATGGAGGGCTTTTTTTTAAATTCAACACACTCCACCAGTGATGTCACTGGTGAATTTACAAACAGATGTCAACCATAGTATTTGTTTGGTTGGGCCATCCGCCCGCCAATTTACTACGTATTTAAAATGGAGGGCTTTTTTTTTAATTCAACACACTCCACCAGTGATGTAAACCATGTTTGTTAAACTGTAAATTCACCAGTGATGTCACTGGTGAATTTACAAACAGATGTCAACCATAGTATTTGTTTGGTTGACGCTGGTGGATACAGATTTTGACGTCATTTCTTTTAAGATGGCTGCTTCCATGCGAAAAATAAATCTAAAGATTGGAGAATCAGTTTATGGTCTGTCTGCTATTAGTTATACAACAGATATTTTTTGCATTTGAAAATATAATTTCCTATGTTGTATTAAAAATTGATTAGAAGCAAAAGATAAAATAACATCCAAACAGTCAGCCATCTTGATGTCAGATGATGAAATAACATCCAAACAGTCAGCCATCTTGATGTGCATGTGTTGAATTTAAAAACAAGTTACTTTAGCATCCACCGATGGATTGTTATGACGTCATTTCAGATGTATACATCAGTGGTGGAGTGTTGAATTTAAAAAAGCACCCGGAAGTTTAACGAGAGAGTTGGAGACTTGCGATTTGGATGGATAGTTTTAGGTTATTGGATCAATTTATATTATTCTATTTTGCAAGATATGCTAAGGAAAAAAAAAGTGCGAAAATTCTATTTTATAAAGAACAGCTTGAAAAATATTCCTATGGTACTTTAGTTTTGCAAACCATTTATATAAATTTTGCTTTAATCTAAATTCTATTATTTTAAAAAATGAGCAAAAATCTGCAATTTTAATGATATTCCAATAATTAGGGCATATAGTAAATTTTCATTCCATTTAAAGAATTTATTTTTCGTCATTATTTTATCAGACACTACTGTGTTTTCTCATTCTAGTCCAAAATTTTTTTTTTATACTGCTCAATTAGTAAAGAAGTTGTATAATCGGGATTGAGCTAGCACTATGTGAGGATATAAGATTTAATTATCTGAAACCTGTAACAATTATATATGTTACAATGCGTTACTGAAATCATTAAACATTAATATTTTATCATTCAACTTTAAACTCATTACAAATGTATTAATGAGTATTTAATTATAAAAGCAATTTGAATTTTATGCCAGCAGCAATAAGAATTTATTATCTTTAAAAACTCTAATTACAAATGTATTTTGTTAGGTAAAGTTTTATATATACATATATATATAAATGCTTAAGCTTTTATTTGTAAATTGAAATTAGTATTGTTAAGGTGTTTTATAGGCAGTGTTACAATCTACCAAATTACTATTTTGAAACGACCATAGAAATTTGATAAGAATTTTAATCCATTAAAATAGTCTTCAGAGATCGAGCAATCATCTCATTAAACATTGTGTACATAACAGAATATTAAAGAATATTTTTACAAAAATCATCTTTTTTATATTTTACCAAGAGGTTGGACTAATAGCATTCATATCAAAATTAGAAACAATATGTTTTTTATGAGTTGTGAAAATTTTACAAAATTTATACATATATTTCATGGACAAATTCATAACTGTAAAATTATATAAATGATGAATTTTAGATGAAAATGGAATGTTTTTAACTTCTAATATGTTGAAACGTTTATCCTGATTAATAGAGAAGAAACTGTCAGAGGGTTTATCTTCAGTTTCAGATATTTCTTTAGAAGAACTGTAACAGACAGATACAAAATTTTTATCTTGCTTTATATTGGCAGTTTGCTGATTACAAGAATGTGAAACTAGAAAAAAAACAAATTTTTTTTAATAAAATTATTAATTGTAAATAAATATTGAAACTATAGTCCATATAATTATATAGTTTATATACTAATTGATAATTATAATTATATAAAATATAATTTGTATAGTCATATTTATATCTGTGGGTCGGAGCCATTTTTGGCCAAAATGAGATTATTGGCACAATCATAATGGTTTCTCGTCCTCTACCCACAGGTATACAACACTATGTCCTACATCAATAATTGGTGCTTTTAAATAACACCAAGTCCATAAGGGAGGACAACATAAAACAACTTCAAACTGCTCTCCTGTAAAATGTAGTAAATGTGACATAGTGTCCTATACCTCCGACCCACAGATATATGGTTGTAACAGAATTAACTTCAGTTATAAGCAGAACCGGATTTGCATTTTTTGGGGGCCTAGGATGAGCAAGGCTTTGGGACTCCTAAAAATAATATAGTAAGACCCCACTTAAAGCTGCTCTCTTTAATGTTGTTTCAATATAATGCGGTTTTTCCGAAATCTATATTTTTTTTATTGAATCACTTTGGCATAGTTTTTCAAGCCGTTATACTCACATAAATCCGAAACTGCACAAATTTGTTGCTTTGATACTCCTATAGAGTTTTTGATTTCACTGCAGTGCAGTGCATATGAAAGTCTGCAGTGGTCACAGTTCATATTTATGATCAGCCATCAATGTTATTTTACAGTAATAAAAAACAATTGTCCCATTTTAATTTTAATCTGAATATTATTACTTCTAACTATAGTTTGTTATGGTCAAGGTGGCTTACTCTGCTATTTCGATTTATAGTTCTTTGAAGTTAGAACATTTTTCTTTCATCAATATTTTTGTGAAAACAAGTTTAGCTACTTTTACAGAAATTATGGATTGTTTTATACAAAATGATCCAAATTTTGATAAAGTTCAAAAGTAAGACGAAGCGTTATGGAGGCAATGTCTCACTATCAACAATTGCTTGCTGAACGAAAGAGAAAAGTCAAATGATGATAAATGACTTCTTAACAAAAAATGAAAATATCAAATGAGGAAGAATTACTTCTTCAAAAACAAATTATTTACTAGAGTATTTTTAATTTTCATGAATGATTTATGAATACAAATCAATATTAGCAATAAAAAATATCTATAATTAATGTAATACAATAGCAATAATACATGTTAGATCGGAAGAGTATATTAATGTAATATAATAGTAATAATACATGCTACAAAATAAAATAAAAAAATGCTATGTATTTACAAAATAAAAAAATGTATATATATTTTTTTATTCACTGTCCCATTTCACCTATTCCCATTATTGCTATGAATATAATAGTAATAATATATGTTACAAAATAAAATTTAAAGAAATGCTATGTATATATATATTTATTCACTAATAGGAATAATAAATGTTACAAAATAAAAATGGTACACACATTTTTTATTCACTATTCCTGTTTCACCTATTCCATTATTTACGTGTTAAGATGACCTCATTTAATGCTCTTTCATTTCGCACTTGATTTCTTTGAAACATCCTCCGCATTAAGCGAGGTCTTACTGTAGTTCGAAAAACATTCAAAAATTTAAAATTAGATGTTTGAAATTGGACGTCTTAGCAGATTTTCAAATTTTCTGCATCTTCTTTTAGCTCTCTATATTATCCTAGTAACGGAGACCTTATGGACATAATTTTTTGTGATTTAAAACTGATTATTTTTAGTAGTATTTCTCAAAAAATACCTACCAGTAAATTGGATTTCTTGCCTGGGCATTGCACAAAAGACACTCAGTCATATGTATTCAATAAAATCATGTGCTGAGACAGGAGAAATGTTATATTTAAAAAATTTTTTAAAAGAAATGATTCACTAAATGACACACTTTCTGTGCCTATATAAAAAATAGAGGATAAAGTAATTCAATGTTTTTCGGTGACAAACGTAATTTTGAAAAATGTCAAAGACACCAACGAAATTTACTTCAAAAATTCAAAATCAAATTTGAAAACACTGCTTCCAGTATAAATTTCAAAAGAACTAAATATATTTTTTGAAAAATGTCATAAAGACACCAATGAAATTTACTTCAAAAATTCAAAATCAAATTTGAAAATACTGCTTCCAGTATAAATTTCAAAAGAACTAAATATATGGTTACATGTATGATACATCATGTATTTGCAACCTAGATAGATTTCTTTCTAGACTTTGTTAAATAATATGAAAAGTAAAGTGCTAGATAGAAAAAGTAAAATTTTTACTGAATTAATCATATTCTCATTTTGGACAGCTATCTTTGTCTTTGTCTTGCCCTACTTTCATGTGTCTTACCTTTGTTTTTTGCAACAAAACACTTGAGACGTAGCTGATTTGAATTTTTGTTTGTTATAAGTTATAACAAACAAAATTTCAAATCAACTACGTCTAATTTTAAGTTTTAATTTTAAGTACTATTTCCTACACTTGAGAGGTAGTTGATTTGAATTTTTGTTTGTTATAAATTATAACAAACAAAATTTCAAATCAACTACGTCTAATTTTAAGTTTTAATTTTAAGTACTTTAGTAAAAACCCATTTTTCTTATTAAAAGTTTATAAAAGTTGAAAATAGATTGATAGTTTTGGGGTCCCTAGGATGTGGCCTAATCAGGTTGACTAGGCTGTGTATAGGTAATTCTGGTATTGGTTATAAGTTTACTCACTTGGCACAAAGAAGAATTTCTAAGGAATATTGTTGCTGGGGATGAAAAATGGATTCAGTATGATAATGTCATTCAAAAACAACAATGGATTGATAAACACTAATAACCCAAACCAGATCAAAAAAGCCTTCAATCAAGGATAATAATGTAGAGCAAGGGTGTCAAACTCAAAGGCTAACATGGGCCAAAATAAAAAGGTTTGAGTTTCTTTCATTATAAGTGAACACGTGCATGCAGATATATATATATATATATTATAAATCTGAAATAAGTAATTTTTATAAGAAATTTTTGAAAATTTTTCTCTGAGGTTCAGTGTGCCAGTTTTAATCATGCATCATAAAAATTCTTTCGTTATAAGTGAACACGTGCATGCAGATATATATATATATATTATAAATCTGAAATAAGTAACTTTTATAAGAAATTTTTGAAAATTTTTCTCTGAGGTTCAGTGTGCCAGTTTTAATCATGCAATGCGCCACTTTTGGCACAAGCGCCATAGGTTGGCCACCCCTGCTGTACACTCTCCAACGAAGAGCCTCAGGAATAGGGTTGCCAGATCTGAATTGCTGAAAGTAGTTAGCTGAAGGACTATGAGACAGCGAGAAGTTTAAAAGGAGATTACTGTATATGACAAATTAAAAATGAAAATCATGTGCAAAAAGCTGCTAAATTAAATAGCAAATATAAGTGTAATATTTCTACAAAATTCTAAAAATTAAAATAAATCAAACTTTGTTGCTATGGCAACAATGGCAATGTGGTTTCTTCAGAATGTCCTTACCTCAGACATATGATCACAGATTAGTAGTTTATCGAAATAATAAACAACATAATACTCGATTTTCATAGTAATTCTCTGATTACGTATCTTTTCTCGCCTCTGTTGTAATTGACTTCTTACATTAGTCAGACTTACTTCCATCTTTTCATGCATTTCCTGGCCTATTTTCTGTCTACTATGAGAAGAGGGGGGAAGATTTTTGTTTTTTTTGTTAAGAAATCATCTAATATCGTTTGCGTTTTCCTTTTTCATTCAGCAAGCAACTGTTGATAAAGAGACATCACATTCATGACACTTCATCTTGCCTTTGAATTTCTATCAAAATTTGGATCATTTGTTCAGCAAGCAACTGTTGATAAAGAGACATCACATTCGTGACACTTCATCTTGCCTTTGAATTTCTATCAAAATTTGGATCATTTTATATAAATTGATCCATATTCATACAAAAACAAGAGTTTACGTTTGACTAATAGCTTGGATTATTAACTCATAGTAACTCTCTGATCAGGTATTTTTTCTTCTCGGCTCTGTTATAATCGTCTTCCTATATCAGTTACACTTACTTCCATCTTTCCATGCATTTCCTGATCCCTGTTCTGCCTACTATGGTAATAATTGTTATTAATCCTCCATTTATTAAATTCAAATCTAATTCTGAAAATCTTTTCCGTATAGATACGTTTTTCTATTTGAAATATGTTTCCTTTTGAATATTCAATTCTTTATCTCTGTCAATTAGAATTCTTTCTATTTGTTCGATTTCACGTGGTTATTGTAACCAATGAGAACGCTGAAAGGAACAGATATAAGGATTTTATTATATAGATGTTAATCCTAGTTTCTTTGTGAATACAATTATCAAAGAACATTAATTATATGAAATAATTATGTAATATTTTATATAAGAAAATTTAAAGATGTAAAATATCTGAATAAATGAAAATAAATCAATAAACAATTATTAAATGAAAATTTATTTATTTAAATTTAAAACATTTTGATGTCCAATGTGGCATATTGTTGTTGAACATTAGACATTTTGCTCAGTGTTGCAGCCACATACTGTGCAAAACTATCTAATCCACATGTGTTCTCTCTCTGATGTCCAATCTTTGCCAAAATGTCCCTTGCATTTTCCATCACTTCAATGGAAATATCATTCTTCTTTTTCCTGCTGCTATTACTGGAATTACTTGTATCACTCTTAATTGGAGACTGTGGTGAAATGTGTTCTCAGTTTCTTGTGTCTCAAAAAAGGAATCCTATCAAAAAATCTTGGTAAATATTTAAACATATGAACAGTTGAATTAAAGATATATGAAATACCTGTGTTAATGAATCCATGCTAGAATCACAGACTATGTCATTTAGAAAAGATATCTCATTAAAATGACACCATCTAGAGTGAAAAACACTATCTGCACTTGAACCTGAAGGTTTATTTTTCAATTTTCTTACATCTCTTGCAAGTGATGATTTTAAAATTTTCCATTTTATCTTTATCTCTTCAACTAAAAATAATCAATTTGTAAAATTATTAAATGATTTCACTGTAGAGCAAGGGTGTCAAACTCAAAGGCTAACATGGGCCAAAATAAAAAGGTTTGAGTTTAGGTGGGCCGCAAAAGAAACTTCAATATTCATAGAAACATAAATTTATTTCGAAAAGTACAGAAATAAAAAAGGACAAGGACAATTTAATGTTTTCTTCCTGACACTTGGCATCTCTTCTCCGCTATTATCTTTCCTACTTCAGGAGAAATATTGCTCGCAGTGATTACTTTCAAAATTGATCCAAGGTGAGCGTCGTTAATTCTGGATCTGATAATAATATTGGATCTAAAATATAAGCTGCTAATATTAATGGGAAGAGTGAATGGTATGCCTGCGCATAGTTTCACTACATACGTGCAAACATTGAACAAAATATGGTCATTATTATTATTGTGTACGTTTTGTTGGCTGGGCCGCGAGTTTGACACCCTTGCTGTAGAGGGAGAATAGATCTTGTTACTATATACAAAAAAAGCAATATAACTGATAAATAAATAAAATAGTTAAATTCAAAAGCCTACTGCCTGATAATTATAAAGAAAGAAAATTAAATTAAATGATTTTTTGTTATAACATGGGGCCAATCTATTTACATTTATAAATTCCATGACCTTTCTGACTATCACAAAATTTCCAGACAATGGCTACCACCAGTAAGGAATAATAAGTAGCATTTTCTATATCACATTAAAGACATAATTCATTTTTATGAGCAAATGTAAAATGTCAATTTCGTAAAACTAAAATACTGCTTACTTATCAGATGATTAAAGTCCAATTACCAATAAAACACAGACAGCAATAAAACTAATTAACTTTTTATTAACATATAAAGTAATAATAATATATAGGGTTATTACTTTATATGTTTAATAAAAAGTTAATTAGTTTTACTGCTGTCTGTGCTTTATTGGTAATTGGACTTAAATATAAAATGTTTAGTTAACCTATTAATAATAAAGAACAGCACTGAATCGCAGCGTATTACAAAACGTTTAATACATCAATCCGCACTAACGTTTTCAGCTATACAGTCATCTTCAGGCGCATTCAAATCGAAACCTTCCAAGAAAGAACATACCGTTTCCCTAGTGATTTCTTTATTATTAATAGTCATAATTAGTATAAGCAGTTTTATATGGTTAAGTGTTTAGTTAACCTTAAAGGTTAACTAAACACTTGAGGGTCTCAGAAGCAAAAGACAAAAAGAATGTATGTGATATTTAAAAATTTAATCAAGATTTAATTTAATAATTGAAGGTTTAAGTGTCAATAAGTTTTGAAGGATATAATTAGATAAAATATTTACACTATATCTATTGAATCTTTTTCCACAAATTGCTCAGACCTTCAATACACTCTATTGCTTCAGAGTTCTTGAAATATAATTTGAAAATAATATATTAGTATATTTTTCAATTCTGATTAAATCAGAGTACACTGAAACAAATTATTCTTAAAATGTTTTGTATTAATTATACAAGCCAAAACAGTTTATTTAAAATATTCAAATTACTATTCATTAATAATAATAAATTTATTAATAGTTTTTAGTTGTTATCTGTTTTTATAAAACAAATTAACTAAGAAACATATAACTACCAGCACTACAAAGCAGTCCAGGAACTATCTTTTAAACAAATTAAGTCTATTTTCTCAATAGTACTAACTACAGCTTTGATTTTTTATTTGGATATTATATATTATAGATTTATAATTAACTTAAAAACATAAAATGATATTTGCTTACCATTAACTTTTATTCAAGCATATGTTTTCAAAAGTAAAGATAATTTTTCTAATAATGCATTCCTTTTTTTTTTTATTAAAATAATCTATATGTTTTGGATCCCAAAGCATGCGATATCCTAAAGGATATAATGGGCTTTGAATATCTTAATAGACATTATACATATATAATTTGTTAATTTATAAATTAAAACTAATCTCTATGGAAATCACTTATGAGGGATTTGTGCTCGACATTCCATTGATCTCTATTTGTTAATTCCTTGGATAATTCACTGCTCAATGATTCAATGGCGTCCATTACTTCAATTTTCCCACACACACTTGGTCCGAACTGAACATGTGTGTCGCCCAAAATATCAACATGCTGGATACGGCTTTTGTCGCCGGCCACGCCCCATAAGACAACGTAGCGTGAGTTCGTAGGGACGCGATAGCGACACAACGGCAACCAAAATTTTTCTAGTGGTCGTTCCCAGGCGTGAATGCTTGGTGAAATTGACTCGTTTGGTACCAGCCTAAGAGGAAGTAAGGACAAATTTTATTATGATTAGTGTCGCACAATATGTGGAGCATCAGTGGGAGCTGTAATGGTTGGAGTTTCAAAGATGATTGTGGGTCGGATATTAAGTGTTTTAGTTCGTCATCCTGTTGAACTGTAGCAATTGCAGAGTAATCAATCAGGAAAGAGAGGTCAATGGAACTGATCCATGATAGGGTGTCTGTCATGGTGTTTTCAGTCCCAACGACATATCTGATTTCGAATTGGGAGGTGCAGATTCGAAGGATTTTTTGAAGACATAAGTTAATGAACGGTGATCCATGTAGAAGACAAAATTATGTCCTTTTAGGTGGTGTCTGAAGTACTTGGTTGCTGAGTAGATGGTCAGTAGTTTCCTGTCATATGTGCTATATTTTTTTTTTCCAGGGATAACTTGCATGAAAAAATTGCAAGTGGTTTACGGCCATTTTTGGTGTGTGTGTAGAGCGGCCCCTATGGCGATGTCTGAGGCATTGACCATAAGAGAAAGTTGTTGACCAGATGTGTGATGGTTGAATGTTGTGGCATTCACTAAATTGAGTTTGCATTTTTCGAATGCCGTGACAACTTCGTTGGTCCATGGCACTAGATGTTTATTATTTTTCTTGGTGTCTCTGAGGAGTTCATTTAGTGGTGCTTGTGTTTCAGTGGCCTTCGGGATGAAACATCTGTAAAAATTATCCATGGCTAGGAATTATCTCAGCTGGGAAATGGTTTCAGGTTTTGGGAACTTAGAAATGGATTTGGTTTTTTCAAGTAAAGGCTCTGTGCTGGCAGGAGTGATGAGGCAACCTAAAAAAGAGACAGATGATTTCCCAAGCATGCATTTAGATGGATTTAGTTTTAGGCTGTGTTATTTTAAACACTCAAAGATCTATGCCCAAATGTTGTTCATGTTCCATTTCATTAGTCAATGCGATCAACAGATCGTCAAAGTAAGGGATATAAAAATCCAGTCCCAACAAAACCTGATGTATAAATCTTTGAAACATTTGACCTACATTATGGAGGCAAAATGGTGTGGCGAGAAATTCAAACAATCCAAATGGGGTTGTAAAGGCAGTCTTTGGTATGCCTTCTGGATTAACTGAGATATGGTGGTATGCCTGGGTTAGATCAAGAGTCAAAACGATGTTTTTTTTCAGAAGAGATTTGTATACAGTCCTGAATATGGGGAACTGGGTATTGTTCAGGCACTGCAGGGCCCACTCTAGGGGCCGGCAATCCGGACATTTGTCCAGAGCGGCAAATTTAAAGGGCGGCATTTTGGTTGTGAAGGTGACAAAATATTTATAAGTTAAATATTTAATTAATCGAAATTTATATTTGCCAATTTTTTCTTTGGCTAAAATTACCATGCAATTTACATTTCGTAATTACTGTTTTTGCCTAAAAGCTAAAAAATATTTGCAATCCTTAATCTGAAGAAAATCAACCATAAAAGAGTGACATACTTAATTAAATAAAAAAGGCTAGGTATCTAAGTCACGCAACACATAGAACAACACGCAGGGCGCTGTGTGAACTTGTTTAAAACAGGAATGGGAAGGAATATCATCCATCGACTTGTTTATTACCTCTAATTATAAAAAGGGTGATTTCCTTACACAAATGCATTATTCTTGTTAATACATCGGTGATGATAACCATTTGATTTTTATTTAAAATAAAAGGTAAGGTGGAGTGGGGTAAGTGCAGAGTTATTTTTGCAAAGTTGGACTTTAAATGCAAGTATTTTAGTCTATCGTATAAATATTTAACAGGGTCGTTAACAATCGCATTGTGCAGTTAGTACCGTTTAATTCATCCTTGAAAATTTTAAATTTGCTACAAGATCATACAAAATATCAGCTACTCTGCACTTAACCCAAAATGGGATAAGAGTGTACGTGCAAGTTAAAAAAGCTTTGAAGTTTATTTACACATGCTACTTGGGAAGAGCAGAATTATGAACAAATTTGCTATAAAATGCTTTTTACTGCATTAAGATAGGTTGTTTCATTTTAGAGTTATACTTTGTTAAACAAACAAGGATTGAACTCTGAGATGTGAGAGGCGACATACTGAAATAAATCAAAAATATAAAGTGATATAAGTATACAAATTGTTTAATAACAACTTGTGTACTTATATCACTTTATACTTTTATTTCACTATACCTTATTTCACATTATTTACTCTATATCACTTTTTATTTGTTTTTCAAAGTAACAAAGCACACATTTTGTTATTTAATATGACAAAAGATTTTTATCAAATAAAAAATGGTTCATATGAAAATTTTAATTGATGTCTTTGCATTTATCAATCATCTTGACAACGTTCATATTTTGTTCATTTCTTTTGAATAATCACCACTGTTGGTTTTTCTGATGTAACTGCAAACCATGTTATATCTAAAATTATATTAATTGTGCAATATAATATAATTTGAACAATTGTCAAAGTAATAATTAGCAAACTATTGCAATGAATGATAATATTAAGCTAAGTGAACAAAAAGGCATAAGTATTTTTGATTTCAGGATTTAAAAATCATCTACATGTGTAAAATTGAATTCTGAGTTGTTTATCACATGAAACAGGCAGAATAAAGAATCATTCATATGAGAATCAACTTAAAACTCAAATTACAAGATAATTTTTTGTAACCTGAAATCAAAAGTTTTTGGTCACACATTAATAATAATAATAATTATTATAAACAATTTAGATGTATTTTATAACAATGATTTATGTACAGGTATCCCTCCTATAACATGGTAGATAGGTTCCTGAAAAAAGCCATGTTGTGTGAAACCATGTTATATGAGACCCAGAGCCAATACAAAAAGGAGAGTTATGTTCCAATGAGTTACGTTCCAAAACCAATTAAAAACAAATAACTTTCTTTAATTCCGATTACATTCCAAAACCAATTCAAAACAAATAACTTTCTTTAGTTCCACATAAGAAACAATTTTTATTAAGAATATTAATAACATGAAATATAAAGAAAGAAAAAATATACAGTGGTACTTTGCAATTCAACACTAATCTGTTGCCAAATTAGTGTCAAATTGAGAAATTGTCGAATTGTGGGATAATTTTTCCCATATAAGACTATGTAAAATAGATTAATTCGTTATCGGATCCCCATCCCATTCCCCTAACTGGTGAGGTGAGAGAGAGACACTATATTATTTAATTTATTATGTGTGTTTTACTATTGTATAACACTCTAAATTACAAAATACACTATTTTCACACATAATTTATTAGCCCTTAGATGTTGGAATGAAGTCTTCCAGCAGACTACACAATTTATTATTGGATGTTGGAATGAAGTCTTCCAGCAGACACCTAACAAACTAAATTACAAAATACACTATTTTATACACATCACACAATTTATTACTAAATTACAAAATACACTATTTTATACTAACACAATTTATTAGCCCTTGGATGTTGGAATATAAAGTCTTCTTTATCCTGTTCTATCTTTGAATCTATGAAATCAGTCTCAATTTGCTTTAAATTTCTCAGTTTGATCTGAGATACATCCTGGAGTTTTCTTCTGTAATTTTTCAAAAATTAACTTAGCCTTCTCACAGATCATTGCCTGAGTTATTAGATCTCTCTTCATTTATTTTGTATCTAATCCAGGTGAGAAGCAGCTTTTTCATATGTTCACTGATTAAAGATCTATTCTTGTCAAAAAATTTTTGTGCTCCAGCAGAGACTCTAGCATTCCATAATCTTCTCTCTCTATTGCAAAATGTTGCCAAGTTGTTCTCTATGCCATACTCTTAAGCTGTTATACATCTGTAATTATTTTACCTTTCTGCACTTTATCTACAATTTCTTTCTTCTTCTTTATGCACAATCAAGTATTTTTCTTTTCTGAATTATTCTTCTGTTTACTTCTCTTTGAACCCATTTCTAAATTTCACTCAAAAAATAATAATAACTATGGATGCGCAAATTTTTTACTTTCCAAAAAATGAAGAATCGAAAATTAAAACAAACACCAAACAGCCCAACAAGAACTGACAAATAACTATGCAAATAACAAATGACATCACACAATTCCATGCATGTGCATGTGCCTTCCTGCGAAACTTAACTGTCGAATTGTAAGACTGATGTATTGCGGGATGTCGAATTACGAGATATCACTGTATACTTAAGACCCTAAAAAACAATATACGTAAAACAAAAGGAAAGATAAAAGTATACAGACTATATAAGATTCATTTAATAATTATATCTTCCTTACCACTGTTCAGTTAAAATGAGAAGATTTTTTTTCTTTTTAACAATATCAACTTCACTTCATGAACTTTTTTATGCATTTAAAGTTTGTGTATCTTTTGCTCTCTCTATAAAATTTGTAATCTAACCCACTACAATCTGCTAGAAAACAATTTTTCCTTAACATATACCCAAAAAAATTTAAGAATGAAAAAGTTTTTCTTCTCTTTCACATTCCTCTATTGAAGAATAAAAACTTATTTATTATCTAAGAACTGAACATTTGGAACACAAAATATTCAGTTGTTGCCAATTAATTCAATTTCAAATTGAAATTGAAAATAGATTGTGTATTGTCTCTATCATGGCAAACTAGCAAAATTGCATTCATGACTAATTTTACCAAAGTATTTCACGATGATTGCATTTTAGGTATGTATTGTGTGTCCCTAGTATGGATTTATAAAAATTGATGAAAATATTTTATATTAATGAAATATATAAATCCTATTGTAGAGAGTAAACGTAATTTTCTAAATGTCTTAAGTAAAAACCATGTTGTAGAAGTACCATGTTATATGAAGGTTTTCACAGTTTTCAAATCATGTTAGAGTAAAACCATGTTGTAAGAAGCTGTGTTATAGGAGGGATACCTGTAATTACTTTGCCCATCTCTATTTATCAGACCATCCACAAAATATTTCAAAAGAAAATCATTGCAAAGCATTCAAATTTTATAAGATTATTTCTTCTTACTTTAGCTATATGTTGACTAATTCTGAAGTCTTCATATGGTTTTATTATAAGAAGACTGCATTTTAAATTTAAAAATACTATATACAAATAGTTCTTGACTTATAACCACCTCAACTTATGGCCAACATATTTCTAATGATATTTCTAATGATCATATTTCTAATGATAATGTCATCAATAAATTCTGTTACTTGTTAATTCAGTTGACCTGGTTTGATTCTCAGACCAATAGTCTGATATATGGAAAGCATCCTTTTTTTTTTATTTCCGATTCTTGAAGTTTTGTTTTTTTACATTTATATATTTATGTATAAATTTTAAAGATTACTAAATTATAATTAAAATTATAAAAAAAATTAGAAATGCATAAATTAAAACAATTTTTCTATGGACTAGGAATTTTGCTTTATTAATGTCTACACAATATTTTTTTACAATAATGTTAAAAACTTAATTAATTATATAGCTGTGATTCCCTACTTCCTAATAAATACTTCAAGGCATTGGCATTGCATGAATTGGATGTTAAAATTTATTGAATTTGTTGAATCATTTATACTGGGAATAGAAAACAAAAAATCACAGTTAAACTCTCATAGCTTTCTCAAAATTTTTCAGCATAAGTAAAATAAAAACAATAATAAATTATTATAAGGATCATATTTGTGATTCATTTATTACTTGAAAATAGTTAGTTGCAATCAAACCTATCACACTTTTGAACCATAACTTCATGCAAACATTTTACAACAATGAAAATCTATACTAAAATTGCATACTCTAATATGAAATTCACATTTCTTAATGTACATTGTACCTGAAATCATATTGTACAAACTTTTGCTCCAAATTTAAAAATTGGAGATATTTTTTGCTTTGTTTATCAATATATAGAATATCAGAATGTTATATAGAATATGGAGATGTCCTTTAAAATAAATTTATCTAAAATTACAATGAAATGAATGATTTTTGTACAATTTATTGATATATATATGGAATATGTCTTCGTCACATGGCTCCCAAGAGACTGTTCGAAGTTTCGTTTTCCCTTTAGTTGAGTTGAATTGAGTTATTCAAACTTTTGATCGTATTTTAAAATGAGTAGTACTACTCATTTTAAAATACGATCTTAACGATGATGTCATACACTGTTAGGATGACGTGTGCAACGTGATTTCTAGACGTTAGCGTGCGATTTCAAAGTTTTGATTTTGCTTACGATGAACTTTTTTGATAGACTAAAGTTATTTTTCAGTACAGATTTTAAATAATTATTATTTTTTCATTATTTTAAACATTATTTTAGTTACTTTTTAATATATTTTAATGAAATCATCGATGAGTTAAATATAATAAGCATTTATTGATTATTAGCGAATCGATTAAAATATTCTTAATTAATACTAATGAAAAATAAATATATTTTTTCACTCAAATATGAATCCTTGGTAAGATTCTTGATTGATTGTCAAGTTGTCGCGTTGTATCGGCAGCGCAGCATCACCTATCTGATTACAATATATAGACGCAGGTTGGAGTAGGTGGCACGATGCGCTCGATTGCTTCGGAGTAAGATAAAATTTTACCTGATAATGTATTAAATTAATTATTGCAAAATTTCCTTCTGGTCTTCAGGAGAAGTTCAGTAAGTTATGGTTTTACTTATTACTTCAATTTCTCCAGCCAAACGCTCAATAAGTTATGGTTTTGCTTATTACTTCAATTTCTCCAGCCAAAAAAAAGTTGATTTTTTTTTATGCGTGTATAAGCCAACCCCCCTACTTCAAAAATTTTTTTTCGAGAAAAAAACCTCGGCTTATACACGAGTATATACAGTACTTAAAAATAAAATATTCTTTTTGTTTTGTTTCATGAAAAAGATGATTGTTTATTATCAATAAATTATACAGTTGTTCAGTATAATTCAAAATGTTATGTCTAATTGTAATGTCCAAATATTTAGAGAGACAGAGTAAGCATGATAAGCACTACAAACACGCAGTTATTGGTGCAACCTGATGTAAACAACAGTGAAACTGCATGATAGACAATGCTGCATTGGGTGCATTATACTAATAACTTGCATCCATGTATGTCACTATGACATACATATGCTTGCATAAACATGCACAAGTAGCAATATGGCACTGTGGTAAACACAGTACCATTAGCGTCCTTCACTCTCCTAAGTGCTACAAAATAGATTTTTATTACTTTTATACAAAATAAGAAAATTGTATAGGATTGTTGATGATAAAATTAAATATTACAAGCAAATATAAATAAATTAATAAATATGTTTACATATCGAGAAAAATTAGGAGTGCTGACTGCTGCAGTTCCACAGTGCCTATGCATGAGTTGCCCCTGGTTATGAACTTTATACAATACATAATATCAGCAATGTACAATAAGTAATATCTCTAAAATACTACATGTATGCCAAGAAAATTTTATTTCATAAATTAAATACTTTGTGATATATATTTTTCTTATGTTACAATTTTATGATAGATGCTATAGTTCTATCACATTAGGAAAAATTTATCATCATAAAAAGTATATATGATATCATCATCTAATTTTGTGTCAATCAGATAGCTGCATAGTAAAACCATTGTTCATCACCTTATCTTGGAGGATCCAAGTTCAATTCCAAGTCTTACACTTCCAGTTTTTCAAGAGGATTTGGACCTGATGCTATTCTTGAAATCCTTTTAATCTTCTTGTTGACTTCATCAAAGATATTGATTAGCCCATGGTGGACTCTTTTTAATTTAAAAGTAACTACCACCACATATCTTCAGTGTGATTCTGCAGCATAATTCGAATTAATAAAAATCCAATATCACTGCTTATAAGTGGAAAGTTTATTACAGGCCTTACCACAATCTCTCCCAGTGAAGAAGTGAGTCCAACTGTAAAGGATAAATTTGATATATCTTTCTAAAGAGAAGAATCTGGATTCATTCCAGGATCTATTATGTGGAAAGCCAAAGCATTTCCATGTGGCCAATACAGCCAACATCCAGTGAAGTTAGATCAATGAAAGTCTACATTAACAATATAATAGACCTTTCATTGTCTTTAAAAACCAAATTTAAAAAAATTATTAGTTTAACTTTTGTGGGATCAAAACAGCTAGTTTTTGTATGTGATTTAACTGCCAAGCAGAGACAGTTAAATCAGGATCTTATACCAGATGTGATAATTTACCATACACATACCAAATGTGGATTTTTGGAATTAATGGCCAAAATTTTTGATAAAGTCACATAGATAAGTGACACTCAGAATCCAGATACTGTTGGAACTATTCAGGAATAAAAATAATTATTTAAATAATAAAAATATAAAACATTTATTAAATTGGTAAACTAAGTTATAAAAACATAATCTGTACAATCAATTTTACAATTACATAGATAGATGCATAACAAAGTATCAATGCTGACATGCGTATATTCAATCTATAATGATAAAAAAGCATTCCAAAATATAATAGAAATAGCCTGCCCTAATCTTAAGAAATTTTTTCACTTTTATAGACAATACTTTTTGAGAGAGAACATTACTTCAGTTTCTTCTTTTTTTTCTCAGTTCCACAAATTTATAATAATTTAGGTGAGTAGTTATTATAAGATAGGAGACAATAAAGAATACATTTAGACAGGACAATTGACACACACACACACACACACACACACAAACACACAAACACACACAAACACACACACAAACACAAACACACACACAAACACAAACACACACACACAACACAAACACACACAAACACACACACACACACACACACAACTGACTATTCTCTCTTTCTCTGTCTGATGAAACTCTGTTTTGTTTGTAAAACTGGACTATCTTCAGTTTTCAGAAGTGTGATCCGTCACTCTCCTTCGATGTTTCTATCAATCCTGCGAAATTGGGGAAAAGGTTCAAATTGTTGCTCAAATATTCACTCCACTTGATATTTTCTTTTTCTAGGATTAGCAGCAGAAACTGTCAATTCTGCTGCTAATTATGGCTCTGTTTGTTAGGAGACCCGGTCAATTTTGATCTCCCTCTTGTCATCTATATAAGACTTATTTTCTCTCTAAGGCAGGGGTAGGCAAAAGGAGGTCCCCAGGCCGGATCCTGCCCGTGAAGGCATCTTATATGGCCCCGCCGCACAAACCAGAACACATTACAGTTTCAAGGCCCACATTTGTAAAATTTTACTTGAAAAGAAAAAATAAAATAATGGATACTCTCGCTAGTCTACACATACACTATCGAGTTACTTCAAATTTTGATGATAAAATTAACCATGAACATAGTAATTTTCACCATTCACATTAAGTTGTAAATTTGTTTTTACAAAATTAACTTTGTGGGTGCTAATATTTTGTAACATTCTGATGTTATAGGTTGTTAACAATCAATCAGTAATATTTTGTAAAATTCTTATGTAATAGATTGTTTGCAATCAATCAGTTTGATAAAATACTTGTAATTTAAAGAAAATTGTCTGAATTTAATAATGCGTCCTACGAATTATTTTCTAATGTTTCTAATGAAAAAAGTTTCTACAGATGCTTTTGAACTCTTTGCGTACAAACAAAAACTAAGAAAATAACACAAGAAAAGTATATTTTAAAAAATGATACAGGAATATATTTTTTATATATCATAAAAGTGGCTACACACGATAATGTGATTGACAAGAACATGTACAGATAAATTGGTTCAACCATTATTCTTGTTCCCTATGATGGTGAGAGGAATATGTTTGTGCAAGAATCAATTTTGCTTGAAATGACTAAGGTTTGTAAAGTTAAATTCACCTTTAGGTACTTTTTAATTTTTATATGACTCGCTTCATCCTGAAGATTGTTGATCTGGCCTGTGGCAGAAAATAATTGCCCACCCTTGCTCTAAGGCATTGTTTTTAGAAAGGTTTAGTAATTTACAATAGTAGAATTCCCTCTCGGGCCAAAAAGATCATTCAAAAATTAAAATCTAAAATTTTATTGGTTTCATTTGCTTTTCTTCAACATATTTTAACATATATTTTGAGAAGCAGAATTTAACAAATTATAATATTTATTTATTAATGTATTCTATTATTATATATATGCTAACAATTTGAGATTTAATATCAATGTTTAGTAAAAGTATATATGCAATTACACCTAAATATTACAAAAATTTATAACACAAAAATATATATATGGTATATATATATAGATAGAACAAAGGAAAGAGAACAGTAGAATTATAACACCATAAAACTGATGACAATAGCACTTGCTGTGGCTGATCGGTCATTAGATAATAAATTTAATTTATTGTCTTATATTCCTCCTGGTGAGTGTTTACAAAGGACACCTATAGAAAAGTTTTTAGGATGGAACATGTGTACAAAAGCCATAACTCTTGAGGTGAGTTTGTGAGAAATAGGGAAGGAAAGGGAATGGAATCTCACATTAATGTTGTTTTTTTCAGTTCCTCCAAAATTTGCAATTATTGTTACACCTATCCCTTGATTTGCATGGTACTCAATTTACACGGTTTCACTTTTACATGGTTTTTAAATGAAAACAAATAAATTTTTTTGGGTTAATTTTGATTGTTTTGCATTATGCCATTTATAAATTTAAAAAGCATCTTATTGTCACATTTTATGGGTTTACGAGTTCATAGAGATTAATAAAGAGTGAATACAGCTATATTGTATAGTCCAATTTTAGTTCAATCCCTCACCTTCAATTCATTCTTTTGGAGACAAGGGATTTAATGATTTTAATATTCCAGATACTGAAGAGTTATTTGAGGATGAGGAAATTTCAGATGCAGATCTTGTGGAATTAGTACTACATCAGATTCCCAAAGATACTGGAAATAGTGGTTCCAATGATGACAATAATGCAGCTGAAAAATTTGCTGGTAAAGTAATTGCTGAAGGGCTTTGACTAGATAGAGAACTGCAAACTTATTTTTTGAACAAAGATCCTGATACTGAGAGAGCATTGAAATTTCAAAGAGCAATAAAAAATGTGCTCATTCAATATGAAGAAATTTATAATAATACCTGCCAAAGTAAGCAACTGTTGATTACCGATTTCATACCATCCAAAAGTAAATCAACTTTTATTAACAAAATGGAAAATGTAGCCAACATTTCAATTAGTGCAGCAGTACATGGGAAACGTTGATGAATTTTTCTGTTCATGACTCATATAGTGATGTTATACCAGCACTACCAAAGAAAAGGAGAATTCTAGCTTTACAAAGCTCTGAATAAGAGTGAAGGCTGACTTTTATTTCTGTTTTTTAAGGTGTAGTTGTTATGAAGGTTATTTATGTTTGGATTCTTTTATTGTTTTTATTTGTACGGAATATTGTTGTTAATTTGTTTTTTTTTTTTGTATCATATTCAGTGTTAATTAATGTTTATGTTTTCATTTTCAAAAATAAATTATAAAATATAAGCATTATATTGTCTCTAAAAATTAATGAACCAATCCCCTTTTTTTTCTTTAATTCTTATCTCATTTTACACGGTTATAAAGAACATATCCTTGACTTTTCTTTATTCTTCTTTAGATCGATTTACATGGTTTACAGTTTAATTGAACATATTCTTTTATTTTGTATGAATTCTGCATCTCGTTTTACATGGTTTTGGTTTGCACAATTTTTCCAGGAATGTATGTACCGTGTAAATTGAGGGATGAGTGTATTTTATAAAGTGTTATACAGATGAAGTAAGGGGCACTAATTTTGATTTTGCCTATGGGTAATACACACTATAGCACCAGCATTATGCAAAATAACCATCATGTATTTGCTAATCGATCTAAACCAAGGGTCGGCAAACTTTTTTTGTAAAAGGCTAAATAGTAAATATTTTAGTTTCTACAGACCAAGGGACACACACCATATTTCTGTAGATAGGCCTACTTAAATAACAAGCAGAAAACAAGTCTACTTTTCTTGTTTTGACAGTGACATATTGGATATAGATATGCATGGGTTATAAAACAAGAATGATACAGAGAATTATTACAGATTCATGATAGAACAGCACAAGAAGAATAGCGATACACGTGATGCTATAAACTCTGCCTAATTGTAACTGCAATTGCGTGGAGTAACAGCAAATGCCATCAAGAGCGTGTGAATGAGAATCTATAGGAGTGCCATATGCAGTCTTTCTTGAACCTCCGCAATTTGGCTGTCGGACATTATAGCGGGTACTTTGAAATTTTAAAAAATTTGAAATTGTAAAATCCATTCTTAGTTCGCGGACCACACAAAAAGAGGCAGTACAAAAAGAGCAGGCTGAACTTGGCCCACAGGCCAAATTCGGCCTGCTGCCTCTTTTTGTGTGGCCCGCGAATCTTTGAATGAACTGGAAAAATCAACATTAATGTGAGATTCCATTCTCTTTCCTCCACCATTTCTCACAAACTCACCTCAAGAGTTATGGCTTTTGTACACATGTTCCATCCTAAAAACTTTTCTATAGGTGTCCTTTATAAACACTCACCAGGAGGAATATAACACAATAAATTAAACTATTATTCAATGACCAATCAACCACAGCAAGTGCCAACTCCTGATCTAAACTATCAAGTTAAGATCAGTTAGCATTCAAGATTCATCAAAAGATTGATCAAAATGTTTGGAATCACTATTTTTGACTGAACAAAATAAAGTCACCATATAAACAACAGATTTGGGTATTTTATATTTGAAACAGCAAATAAATAATTTTGCAAATAATTTAGTGTCTTAGATAAAAGATAGCTTTTCCCCAACTTACATAAGAGTTACATTTTCATAACTTTATGAAAGTTAAATTTTATATAAGTCAGAAAAAATTTTTTAACAAAAATTCTGGATCAAAAACTTTTAGGCTAGGTGACTATAATGATGCCTATGCAACATTATATCATCCAGAGCTGGATTAACATAGTAACAAAAGTAGCATATGCTATGGGCCCTGCACCAATAAATATGTACATAATTTTTTGGTCATCTTCTAATATGAGCGTTAAACTTATGATCTTGTGATTTATGCCATATTTAACTCCTTTTCATTTGGTGTCACAAAATTGTGAGAGAAAGAGCATAAGAGTGACTTAGTGTGACTCTTCATTATTTTTATCTTAATTTGAACTTTGTTGTGGTTTTTATTTTATTTTTTTTATTATAAAATAGTTAGGCAACTAGGGCTGCCAAGAGGGGCTGACGTCTGAGACTTTTGTCGTGGGCTCGGCATTGAAGAGGGCCTGGACGTGTCACATAATCTGTCCAATAGTTCACAGGCCACTGCCAGAGTGTACTGTCCAATACCCAAAGCAGTCGTGCCAAAATAAACTATTTTATATATAACTGTTTGATAAGTACAAAATTATTTATCAAATAGTTCAAAATGTCAATTTTAGGATGCACGATCATGGTAAAAGAGTGCCTGGTGTATCCTGGTTCAGTTCCCAGTTGTCATATTTTCAAACTTTTTACAGAACAGATCTGGATCTCCCTATTGAATCCATCCTTCACCTGACAGCTAATCTCATCAGAAATATAGGTAGCCCGTGGTGGGCATTGGAATAACTTGTTGCTTAGTACCCACTTGACTGAAAGCTGAGGTTATGTCATACAGAAAAATATATAGATTATAATGACTAATATACACTTCTTACTTTAGTTAATAAAAACACAACATAAAAGCCAAATAGTAAGAAAAATCGTTTAATCAAAAACGTTTTCGGCTATCCACGTAGCCTGCCTCAGTTCTGAGGGCAAGAGGTATATATATATATATATAGAATGTGTTAATTAAAGACTGGAAAACTTGAAAAATGAATTAGAAATAAATAAAATTAATAATGAAATTAATAAAATTTATATGAAAGTGTACAATATTTTGATGATATTTTCATATTTAAACTGGCAACAATTAAAGATTTAAGAAGAAAAATTTCAATGTATGCTGGAAGGCGATCAGGTAAAGTTTGTTTCATGCCTAAAAATCGAGAGTATGATGATTTCAGTGGTTCCAGCACACTTGATCGACTTATTGAATCTCAAATGCCTTCACAGCAGTTTAAAAGCCAAACATTTTTGTCAATATTGATAACTTGCTCTCTGCCTTGTCAAAACACCAGAATGCTTATCAAAAGTTGAGTGATGTATTTGGATTTCTTTGTCGGTTACAGTCATTTATACCTGAAGAGGTGGTAATGAGATCATTGAATCTTATTAAATCATATCCAGAAGATCTGAAAGAAAGTCTTTGTGAAGAACTTGTGCAGTTTACAGAATTGTTGAAAACTGATCTTGCTTCTTATATTGGTACTATTCTAGACCTTGTAGAGTTATAGTTTTACCATTTGATAATTGACAATTGTTTGGAGTCTTGTTTTCCTAATGTAGAAATGGCTTTGTGTGTCTATTTGTCACTAATGGTAACCAACTGACGATCATTGAGGACTATCATTGAGGACACTAATGGAGGACGATCATTTTCAAAACTGAAACTTATTAAAAATGAATTAAGGAGCACCATGGGTCAAAAGAAACTGAACAATCTCACATTAATGACCATTGAACATGAACTGCATGGAATGGATACATCTTATATCATCAATAAATTTGCTCATGCTAAATGTAGAAAAATGAATATTTAAACAATCATGTTGACTGTGTTATTACTTTTGATAATGATAATTACTATGCAAATTAAAAATATATATGTTCAAATATATTTGTGTTGTTTTATTGTTTTTTTTTTAATATAGGGCCCCTTTCTTAACATATGCTACTAGCTTAATCTGGCCCAGATATCACCGTAATGTTTTCTGACTGAAAATGAGATAATGTTGCATGGACTATCATACTAGTAATATGATACTTAAGATCAACAAACAATACACCAAAATATAAATAAATCAAATAATATGAAGTTTTAATAATATAAAATAATCAAACTTGTTACCTATAAATTCAATAGTTATTTATTCTATATATGTGTAAAAATTAAAAAAATAATTATGGAAAATATTTTACTTAAAGTTGAATTTACATAAATTTGTATTACATAAGTTAGGGAGTGGCTGTATTTGAAAATAATTTGACTATATAATAATTTATTTGATATAATTTCAAGATAGCATATTTGTTAGCTTATAAGATGCACTTTTTTCTTTATAAATACTTTAAAAATTGCTTTGCATCTTATAAGGCAAAAGTAGATATACAGAATATGCGAAAAACCAAGAAATTGGCAAGTGACAAAATGTAGTTAATGGATAGTTTATGTCATTACAATAGATATTATAATGAACAGTCTATGCACTTATTAGTAATTACCAGGCTGTTATTGGAGTAACAATTAAATTCCAGTTATATATATATATATATGTAAGTCTTAATCAATGATAATGATGATTATAATGATGTTAAGGATAATGATAATTATTTCAGTAATGAATCTAATATTGAATAACATTAGAATAATAAAAGTAATATTCATATACTTATCTTTTTTTTGCTTTAAGATTTTATTTTTATTGAATTTTAAATTTCCATTGTGTTAACAACATTCCTTAAATTTACCATTCCAAAATTAGAGTGCATCTTCTAAGCTGATAAATACAGTAATTTATCTGTAAAATAATTAAAGATAAACTGTTTTTCAATAAACAGTTTATCTTACTTATTTGGCTTACAGTTTACTTTTATTTAATAATTATGCTCAACTTTACTTTCAGTTAGCCAATGTTATCAGATATCCTGATCTTCATTTTTGATAATATTCATAAGAAGAAAAGAAGATTTATTTTAAGAAAAAATTTACAATGATCATATTTGATTTCACTATGAATTTTTCTCTTAAAAACTTGTTTAATTGGTTCATTTATAAGCCTACTCTCATATCAGAATTATTTTCCCCCCCAAAATTCTTGAGCTTATACACATATATATACAGTATATTTTATTTTAATTAATGAAATTTAATATAAAATTGTCTGGGATGTCATGCAGTTTCATTTTTGTCAGCCATTACATATCTTATTTATATTAATTTTTGAACTTTTTTGAGATACAGGTAGTCCTTGACATATGACAAAGTTCAATTCAAATCGCAAAATTGTAAGTTGAAGCAGTCAGAAGTCAGAAGTGCCCAAAATTTATAGATTGCTCAATATGAACATTTATTATTATACTCCACTTTATTAAAATAAACTTAACAAACACAAATTACAAGAACCAGACACATAAATTAGGAGTGGCAACCTCCGGCTCACGGGCCACATTATTTTATTATATCTAATACCAATGCTATGTATACTTAATACCTGTATCTTCTCTTTTTTAAATAAATACTTTTATTATCAATTGTTTTTGTCATTTAAATAAATACTATTATTATCAATTGTTTTTGTCTGGCCCATGGCCCACCATAAATTTTTCTATATGGCCCCTACAAAAAAAAGATTGCCCACCCCTGTCATAAATGATGCTTTCCATATATCGGACCATTGCTTATACACTTGAATCCATGTGAATTATATTAATCAATCACAGAATTTATTGATTACAGCCATCATAATTACAGGTGGTTGTAAGTTGAAGACTATCTGTATTTGATACTTTCCCTCTCTTATCCATTTGTGATATCTGATTTTTGAAATCTAGTTTGAAATTATATAAAAAAGAAAAATCTTCAAAGATAGTTATGAACTAAAATTGTTCTATATTCAGTTTTATGAGCATAGTTATTAAGCTCATAATTAATTAGGATGTACATAAGCATGTATATTTGTTAACTTAAAGAATCAGATTATATGGATAAATTATAACATACCAAGTTCCTGTTTTATGCATTCTCAATTTACAGTTTCTTGAAGAATATATCCTTTCTCAAAGATATATAAAAATTTCATGCATGGTTGCATGGATTGCAAACTGCAAATTGTTGCAAATTTGGTACAATTTGTTTGCATGGTTGTACTATATAAATATAATGCCCTTAAGATGTTGGTTCAGCATGATTAGAATAAGAAGAAAGCAGTAAGCAAAACAAATACATTTTTTTATTTCATTGCTTTATTCTTTTGTAGCATCAAGATAATGCATTTAGTCATTGCCCCAATTGTCTGTTATACACATGGTAACATATTTACATTTATTTTTGCCATTTTGTGATGATCTTTGTAAGCAGTTTTATTTATATTTTGCATGTATGAAATAAACCAATAATATCTAAAAATCTCCCTCAGTTAAATTTATGCAGGTTTAACTGAGAAAGAAACTCCAGTGGAGAATAACTTACAATGGCTTTGGCTGACTATATATTATTTCAAATAGGATAGATAATGTGGGAATTTTCTGAATACTACATTAAAACATATATTAAATTATTCTCATTTTATGAATTTTTAATTTATGTCGTCATTTTTAAGAGCCATCTACCACATAACTACAATAATTAGATGTAATTATTTTATAATACATTATAGCATGGTATTATTTTATAACACATGTATCATTTTTTTCATAATAATGTAAAATATTAATTGATTTGATTTTGAATGTAAATGTTTTCTATTATTAAGTAGTTAGATTTTAAATAATTGGTAGGAATATTTTAATTTTTATTGGATTTTTAAATTAAAATAAATTTAAAATGTATTATATCATGATCAAAAACAGCTACCCAAAAACATTTGTTAATAAATGCAATTTGGTCTTATTACACAATTATTTATTTAAAGTCATTAAACTGTTTTTAAAAAATTACTTTTACAGGTTGTAGAAGATGCTTTATTTCATCTTACAATACATAGAGACAGATCTTTAACTTACAAAACAGAAGAAGTTCAAGTGACAGTACAAGATGAATTCTTTGTTTATCAGGATAAAACAGGGCATGTATGCAAACAGCTAGCACGAGTACGAATATTCTTCCTTGCTTTCATTACAGGTAAAAATAAAATAATTTATTAAATTTTTTCAAATTACATACCACTGTTCAAGTTACATATTTCAAAATACAATAATTTCAAATTTATGTGTCATAAATTTAAACCTGTTTTTTATTTTCCTAACATGTAATACCAATTTATTTTTTCCTCCATTCTTGAACTCACTTTGCATTGGCACAGAAATTAATAAAGAAACAGAACTACTATTTTTTCTTTTATGTATATTTCATTGTTTTTAATTTAAAACTACCATCATCATTTGACTGCATCCATATTCCTGCCTTTTCAAAAAAAAACAACTTAAGCACAATAGCAATTAAGCAGAAAAAAAGTTTCTTTTTATATAAAGAAATTTTTTCCTGCTTAAGAACTGTTTTGTTTTGAGTTGTTTTTTTGATTGCTTATTTTTTCTATTTGATTAATCCTTTTAAAATAGCATATGTGCTCTATAAATTGAGAAATTTTGAATGGGAAATAATTTTTTTAATGGGTTTGACTTATATGCAAAATAATCTATATAATAGTTAATTTTGGATATAGGCAATATATATTGTAAAATACCATATTACTTCGAATTTAAGCTGCAGTAGGATTTTAAAATTGGAAAAAAAAAAATTATTTTATAATAGGTATTGAAATAAGAAACATTTTTGTTTACTTAAATAGGTACTAATATACATAATAAGCTATTTTATTTACTAATATACATAATAAACTACCTAATTTATTGAGAATCTTTTTCAGATATACTATCACATTCGTTTTTTTTTTTTTAAATAGCGGCAGGTATCTTCTCCCAAACATGTTCTAATCAATCTTTCATCAGTTCTGTTGTCATCCATGCATTCTTTTGTGCTCAAATTATAACACCCATAGGGAAATTTTCCTTTGGGTACTATTTTTTTGTTTAAAATAGTAAAAGGTGGAAATTTGTTTCCATCAGTGGTTATAAACAGTATTATAGTAATTCGTGATTTTTCTTATACAGGAATACCTCAATTATTGCGGTTTCGATTATTGCGATTTTCGAATTATCACGGTTTATAATTTGATACCAAAATTCCAATTATTGCGATCCGAATTCAAATTATTGCAGTTTCGAGATATAGCCCACTACATACAAGTATGTAACCAGAATTACATTTACCCTCCAAGTAGCTCTCTTAAAGCACTTCGTTTTTATCAGTTGCAGACAATTTTCTTTTTGAGAAAAAATATTGGATCCAGTTGTTTCACCCTCCACCCTTTTATATGAACTCCTTTCCATCTGTAACTGTGCTTACAAATATTTCTGCTTTGAAGTCTATCTTCTGAAACCACAGTACCTGTGGTTTCTGATGATATACTTTCACACAAAAGAGCTATTTTTTGGCTCTCTTGAGAAGGTTTACAGTCATTGTTCTCTGTATTCTGACAGGATAGAAAAAATTTATCTGATAATGGAAATTGGTTAGAACACAGATACAGCAGAAACTTTCTAAGTAAGTTACATGATAACATGGAAAGAAGTTTGCATAAAAGGGAGAAGGACTTAATAGCTGAATCCAATATTTTTAGGAGCATAAATTAAATTTTAAAAGTAGATAAATGTGCCAAAGAAATTAGTAGGCTGACAAATTATACCCTAAACTTTAAAAGAAATCCAACTATTTTGGTTTAATTAGGATGATAAGGTCCATTATGATGATAAACAAAAGCACATTTTAAGAGAAACCTTTAAAGAACAACTCCTTAAATAGAGAAGAATTGTATATTAGATATACAGAAAGGAATTTAACAGTTAGAAACAATCATCTAAATCAATGGCATAAAAATGGCCTTAAATATAAAATACATATGACATTGCTTAGGTAAAGATTATTGAAGCACAATGTTAAAATGCTTTGGAAAAATGCAAAATTAATTCATCCAATTGTTAAGAACTGGAATATGAATATAATTAAAGTTCAGGAAATTGTTAAAAAAAAGAAAAGTAATGTGATAATTTTATAGAACTGGAAATGATCTGTATTGCATTGAGATGGTTGATTAAAAACTGAATAGCATATAAAATGTATAAATTGTTAATCCATGTATAGATTTAACCTTATTCAGTTTTTCTTTTTTTTTTTCATTTTTTAATACAGTAATACTTGAAGGGGGTACTATGTGGTGTGTTACAGTATTACTTTTTGGAATAAAACTTGGCCTTTGGATTTTCCTGATGTAATATACTGATTTTTATATATTTTTGTAATTTTTGTTTTTTAATATTTGTATTTGTGTATTTTTAAACAAACTTTTGTTTAACAAATTATGTAGCATTGCATCAGGCAGCTGACACTGTTCCTCAGTGTCATCTGCCTGATGCAATGCTTCCAGATATGGTCCTGCCCTTTAAATTTGTTTATTTACTTTATAAGGTAGTTTCCCTCATCTTATGTAACAGAGTTAATTTGTATTTGAAGCTGAGGAGGAGACAAGTTTGTTGTAAATGTTTTTTCAATAAAATGTTTTAAAAGAAACCCAACTATTTTTGGTTTAATTAGGAATGTTAAGGTCCGTTATGATAGGACAAAAGGACTTAGTTATTAATACACACTCATATTTGTGAGATGGTTAAGATCACATACTGCTCAGATTCAGCTTTGTCAAATCTTTTCGCTATTGTTTTTCCTAGCATAGAATATTGGGAAGGTGGATTTAGATGCAATATCAAGTGTGGATTAGTCTGGTGTGCAGACAGTTGAAAAACTTCTATTGGTATAGATGTGAGCTGCCAGGGGCATGATATAATATTTTACAGGCCTTAGCCTTGTGTGGACAACGTCAGGATCTGACACCAGTTGGAATCGTTGGAAATGATGCCAACAAAACAGGCGGGTTTGCCTAGCGGATGATGATGTGGGCTAAAGTTGTGAGCAGTGGCGGCTTGTGGATGATTTTTGTGGGAGGGCTGAAAAAAATTATAATAAAATACGTAGTGCGGACTGCAATGTTTGCAGCCCACGATATACATATCACAAAAACGTATATCACGGGTTACCCCCACCTGCTCAATACACTGACTATGCGGTGTGACTCGGTCTGCACTGACTGCAGCCCTGATGAGTATGCAATCGCACTGACTCATACTTATATTTTAATGTAAGAATTATACTTTCATCAAAATTGATGCAAAAAAAAAAAATGTATTGGTGGTCTAATGTGCTCAAAAGAGATTATACATTATATTTATAATTGCCTACGACCATGTGGAGTCAATCTACTTATTAAGCCTAATAAAATTTAACTTATACTAACTTATTTAATATAATGATAAATAGAAATATTGGATTAAATATTAAAAGTTATAATAAATATCAAATTAAATTAGGGACTATGCATTTAAAATAAAACTATAACACAACATACCTTTGAATATATATTTCAAATTTCATTACGATAGCATAGGAGCCAACATTTGCCATTACTTTCAAATGTAGTAATCATGTGATCATATAGTCCAATGTGACTGCTCAGATACCTAATGAGCGATTATTTTAATTCAATAGCATCACCAGCTAGGCATATCACATGGTTATCGTAATCCAATAATATCACTTAAAAAGTGTTACTCTTTTCAAGCTTCGGCTTTTATATATATAGATAAATAATACAATAATATATTTCAAGAAGATGTAATTTTCCAGTAGTAGTAGAATAGTAGTTTGTTCTGTATGTATCATGATAACAACCTGTAGATTTACAAAACAGTTTTTTATTACCTGCTGAATTATCTAGTATTTCAAATACAAAATAAATATATTTAAAAATTCCATATTATCACTAATAATAACCAATATAGAGCACTAATGGCAGTAGTGTCTTCAAAAAACTTATTTATTTCAAACTAACGTAGTTAGTTTGAAATAAATAAGTTTTTTGAAGACACTACTGCCGTTAGTGCTCTATATTGGTTATTGTCTTTGTGTTATAGGCAGTTTATATATCTTGATACAATTTATCACTAATAAAAATGATTTTATCATTGTTTTCAATAAAGTATTCCAAGTATATTTTTCTTAATGATAAAATATGTTTTTTATCATTAAAATATTTTATTCTGATAAAAAATACAACATAAAATTATTATTATTTATTAAATGTCAAAATAATGCAAAAATAATATTGCACAATGTTATTTTTTATATATTTTGCTTGGATTATACAAGCACTTATACAAAAATTGTAATATCAATACAAAATTCATATGCTTCAATAAAATTAATATTCTTTATGGAAAAGAAATAAATAATTTGAATTTTACAGTTTGTTTTTTCAATTATCTTGATATCCAAAATTTAACATTTGTGCAAGCTTGATTTAGTGAAAAAATTTTCTTATATATTTGACATTAGACTAGTTTGCTATAATAGTTTTTGAATTTTTCAAAAATTTTAAAGTAAGTTGGAATATATATCAAACAAACAAATTTATTAGGAATTAATAACAATAATCAAATATCAGCCAAATAACTCTAGCATTATTAATTAATTTAGGAATAACTGAAATAATGATTAAATTAAATTTAAGCAATGTGGTTCCATCTATTGACTAATAAGTAAACTAGAAAATTGAATGCTTATCTGTAAATGAAATCTATTCTGACTTTGAATTTCAGTTATTTTTAAATGAATGTGTTCTAGAATTATTTGGCTGATATTAAGTTAAAATGAAATGTTTATAGACAAAAATGTTCATTTAAGTTATTCATAATTAAGGAACACCTACATATTGTTAAATATAATTGAGTAAATAAACCATATGATATAATTAGAAAATCAAAAAATTGATCATAACATTAGCCTAAGAATTCTAGATTATGTAGTCTCCTATTATATAAAATTCATTTGTACATAGCACTTTTCACTTGTATTAATTTTTCTCTTGGTAAATCCTATATATCAGCTTTATGATATAGAAATTAATTTTTTATTTAAATCAATCAAAATGAAAAATTTTAACTAAAATAATAGTTTTATTATTAAATTTAATGATTTAAATTTAATAGATTAAAATAATTTTGAAAAAGCAAAATGCCAGATAAAAGAATGAAATAGCCAACCTTCTTCACAGTATGCAAGTATATTAGATAGTTATATAAGATTAGATATCTAATTTAATTTAGTTTTTATTTATCCTTTTAGATAAATATAAATCATTTAAATGATAACTCTGAAACAATTGTTTATTACTACTATTATTACCAAAAAATCAATTTCTATACAGTATAGATGATATCAATAATTTGAGTCTATTTAATTTTGATATATTGTTTAGGACTTATTTATTTAAATAATTAAATGTAAAAAATTATTCTATTTCTGTTTCAGTTGTCAGCATATGGTGATAGAAATCGTGGTGATAAATTACCTCAACTGTTACACAATTCTAACAATAATGAAATTGGAATAATTTTAGATAATTTAGCAACTAATTCTTCGGAATCTAGATTTGCTTTGGAATTCATGGCAGTATCTAATTTTGAAGAAGAAAATTCTTTGTTGTATAAAAAAGAAAAAAACAATCTTGATGATGAATACACTCCTGGAGTATTTACTGTATGTATTGTTTTACATAATTATTTTTTAAATAATTGACTAAAAATATAGAGAGTATTTATTCATTTACATTAAAATAAATTTTGAAATTACAGTGGAATTGATGATTAAATGTTATTAATCCTTCTGAGGCTCTTCTCCATGAATTCTGGGTCTGCAGAGAAAGCAGATCCTATATATCAGAAAACTGAAGGTCTGGAATAGCTGTCCATGTGTGAAATATTTCTAAATGACCTGACCAACATATTGAAAATAAAATTTTTTATTTACATATTGATGAAACTGAAAATAGCTGTCAAAAATTTAAGGATTAATCTTGAAAAGGGCTATTTAAATAGAAACTATAATGCATTTATAATGAAAGATTTTAATATTAGGTTTATTGACAAATGTAGCATTAGCCATTAAGACAGATAATTAATCAAGATATCAAGTTTTTATTTAAAATATAAACTAGGTCCAAAAATGAAGAATGATAAACAAGCTCACTTAATAGGACCAAATTTTAAATTTATCTTTAATCTTTAAATGTACTTTTGAACAAAGATTCTATTTCAGTTTTACAATAAAATAAAAAAATAAAATATTAAATTTTATTTAAATTTCAATATGTGATATTTTGCAAAATAAATATTAACAAATACATAATATAAAATAAGTTGTTAAAATAATAAATTCAAAAAAGGCATTGCTATATGAGGGATCAATCATTGTTCTTTTAGTGTTTCAATATATTTAATAATAATAACTTCATCACTGTTATGTTGTTTCTTAATATCAAGTTTTCCAGGAAGTTTGTAAAAAGTGGAAAAACTTAAAATTAAGAAATCATAACATTGATGTAAGTTATTGATATTAATGTTGTAGATACCAAAAAATTAAAAAAATTAAGATTCTAAACAACAAGGATTTTTATGAAATATATCAAGCAAACAAACTTAGTAGGGATTAATAATCAGACAATAATCAAATATTAGTTAAATAAACTTAGCATCACAAATTAAATTAAAAATAACTGAAATTAATGATTAAATTAACTGTTGAAATGTGGCTCTATCTACTAACTAATAATTAAACTAAAAATTTTTATAGCAAATTTTCTCAAGTGTAGAAAAACAATAACCTCTCCATTTACAATTATTTTTATTCTCTTTCATTTTCTATCCTGCTTTATTAATTTTCTTTATTTCCTATCATAATGATAGCTTTTGTATATTTCAGTTTCTTTTTTTCCAGCCACATAACCCCACCTTTCTTTGCCTTATGGAGGTTCCTTCATTTTTCCCTCTTCATTTGGTTTCTATAATTTACAATTTACTTTTTTCTTAGCTGCATGGTTATTTTTTTTTATTAAACCATCATTGTTCTCCTCTTCCCATTTCAATGTTCCCATCTGTTTCATGTATGCTCTTTCCTTTTACTGCCAGTCATGTTTCATTTTGCTTTATTGCACAACCTGATATTTATGATTTGAGGTTGAAAGTACTTCTTTTGTGTAATTTTGTTAATATATTATTTTACACTATTTAAAAATTCATTTATTTAGTGTCATTGTTTATTGCATTTTTATATGTATTTAATCTTTCTTCAGAGTTAAAAATTAAATTTTTGCTTTATTATCAAATTTTTGAGTAAATAACTATAATCCTGGTTATTCTCAGAACCAAAATCATTCATATTTAACAGAACATTACAAAACATTCAAATATATGTAGATAAAATTATAATAGATAGGAAGGAATACATCTTTCTGAACGATTAGTGAGATATTAAATTACATATAAAATTTTTCCATAAAAATATTTTATTTCCTCAGTATCAGAGGATGTTAAAATCAAATTCCTGTAGGCACTCTTCACTCTTGATAATGGACTATAATGATATGGCATCTGTTTAAAAAATTTACCAAAGCATTGTTAGATATTTTCCAACAGAACTTTTTTCAAAAGACTGCTAATATCAGATATTCTTGATGACAATTTAAAAACAATTAAAACTATTATATCTAATTAAATTTTATATAAATAATTTTTAAAATTGCAATTTTTTTTTTATAGTCTGTTGAACTCTTAACACCATCATCAAACTGCAGTGATTTATGCAGTAGTTATCTATTTTGGAAGCCAATTGCTTATTCTGATAAAGAATTAACCAGTTCAACAGATGTTACAATATATAGTATAACACAGAATGGAACTGTTCCTTTCAATAATATTATTTCAGCATATTTTGGATTCAATAAAACAGTGCAAACAGCAATGTGGAATATCTCTTTTGGAATGAAAGGAGATAAATTTTACAGTAATACAAAGTATATGTCATGGTAAGTTCTTATTTTTTTAAATTAATGATTTAGTTAAAGAAATGAAAACACCAAAAATTTATTTATAATAAAATAATCAATTATATAACAGTTAAAAATCAGCCTTTCATAAATTATAAATATTTGCAAAACAAACATTTGTTTGATAGAAATTTTATCATTTATTTAACCCTTACTGTGCCAAAAGTGAAAAAAATGATGGTATTAACAAGCTAGCTAATTAATTAATTAAGTATAAATATGCAAGAAATTAAAATTACCATATTGTGTTTAACTCTCATTGAAATCTTTTGAAATTTTTACAGTTTATTATATATATATATTTTTTTTTTTTTCTTTTTCTCTTTCTAACAATATAGATATTTTTTCAAATTTTATTTTTTTTCAAAGTTTTTTGTTTTGTATATGAGATCAATTCTTCTTTTTCTCTTTCTAACAATATAAATATTTTTTCAAATTTTATTTTTTTTCAAAGTTTTTTGTTTTGTATATGAGATCAATTCTGGCAATGATGATCTGTGATAAGTTAGAACAGGATTAATCATATTAGCAGCTATTGCGTATTGTTGAAAGGCTTTGCATGCCAACTAATGGCGACACATATACAAAAGCAATGCAATATATGTATATACAGTATATGCAGGCAGTGAAGTTAAATTAGAGAATTTTTAATAATAATTTTTGGTCATCATAAGTGCAAATTGTCATAAGTCAAGGATTACCTGTAATATGCAAATTTTGATTAATGAATATTAATTATGTCAAGTAATTAGTTCAAAATTTACGTAAATTTATTGAAATATTGTCATTATTATAATATGAATCATATATATAGCACTAACAGCAGTTGAGATAAGAAAACATAATTTAATTTCTGTAACATGACACTTATTATCTAGAGTTCAGAGTTCTTAATAAATTCTTCGACCAATCGAAGGTCTATTTATACTTGTCGTCCGGTTGGTAGCTTCCGCGGGGTCTTCTAAAGGTGCACGGCTTCAGACGATAATTTCATCATTAACTAATGACACAAAGTGGGGAACACCCTTCTTCTTATGTATGGGATCCGACTCCCTGTTGGTGTGGCCTATCTGGAGGACGGAATGGTGGTTGTAAAACCTTGGTGGCGGTGAGAGCTATTATGTACGCTCTTTCCTATCTGTTCTTCTCCAGTTCTCCCTCTCGATGGGGTTCTCTCTCTCTCTCTCTCTCTCTCTCCCTGGATCTCTCTATCGATGGGGTGGTCGATCCCCTTTTTATAACATCCTCAAATCGGGACCAAAACGTCACATCTCACCCAAAATTCCCGGGCTTCAATGCATTCCTGACTATTGTTATTATTTTCTTTGCAGGTGGGGTCTATTGCAATAGTCCCTGGACACCTGCACAAGCACAATCCTTCACCCACGATACATAATCTCTTTTTGTTTTCGAGATTTACGACGTTGGGAATGAAGTTTCGCGCCGGGCAGTGCAACTCGGTAAATGCTTTCTTTTCAATCTTAATGTTCTTCTCTTATTTACAGTTTCTTTGTTCGATGTTTTTAGCTTTCTCCCTTTCACAATTTCTTTGTTTGATGTATTAAATTTTTCTTATATATCGCGAATATAATTCGTATTTTTGTGGTCCTCACATAGGGAACAGAGTATATTAAATGGAATGAGAATATCATATTCTTATTCTTTTGGATAGTTTGGCATTGTCTTCCAGGCAGAAATCTAGGCTATTCCTGCATGCATTAAAACCAGTTTTAATAGGAGACATGTTAATAAAAATAATTACATCTTATCAGATAGTCAAGTTACCAGGGACTGCTCATCCAAAGACACTGCAGAACTGCAGCAACCTCAATTTTTCTCAATATATTAATTTATTTGTATTTGCTTGTAATATTTAATTTTATTATCAACAGTCCTATACAGTTCTTTTATTTTATAAAAATATAACAAAAATTCATCTTGTAGCGCTTAGTCAGGCATATTGCTACTTGTGCAAGCATATACACATCATAGTGGGATCAAGCTATTAGCATAAAGTCGCACTTCTGTCATGCAGTTCCATTAATGTTTACATACAGGTTGCACCACAATAGTGTGTTTGTAATTCTTATCATGTTTACTCTGTCTCTTTAAATATTTGGATATTACAATTAAAGACATAGCATTTTGAAGTATACCAAACTGTATAATTTTATCAATAATAAACAATATTTTTCATGTTTAATTTTTTTTTTTTTTTTACCATAATTTTGATATTTTATCTGAGCATGTGTACACTGTTTTTATACAGTGTATATATATTTTGAAAGTTGCAACATCTCACAATTTCAAGCCGTGAGCCACTACTGCAAGTTATATTAAAATACTTGATAATTCTTTTCTTATTTCAAAAGTTGTGTGAGAATACCATCATCTCAGGAACTATCAGGAACAAGCAGGAACAAGATTCAACTTGTTTGGGTACCAGGGTACAAAGGGATTTGGAACAGTGAGATTGCAGATAGGCTAGTCAAAGAAAGGATTTCTCATCCCTTTATTGACTGGAGCTTTCTCTGAGTATTAGACTTTGATGTATTTAGTTAAGTTGTTAGGAACTAGTTAACAGCACAAAATCTCTTCCATTGAGGGTCTAATCTTGGACTAAGATAAGCAAAGGCTTTATTTTAGATTCTTCTTTGAGATCTCAGCCACACTTCCTCGTCTTGGAGGAAATGAAACATGTAATCCACCCCTCCCGAAGATTTGGTAAAATGTATCAAAATCGATATCTGTCCTGAGAGAACTTCAATAGGAAACGATTTCTATAACCATCCATTGTATGCATCCGGATGAAATAGAAATGTAAGTCGTCAAAAGGGTCAGGCCGAATATAAAATCTTTACGTTGTGAGAGAGGAGAGGGAGAACTTCTCATGCATCTGGTTGAAGCGGACAAGCGGAACCCAAGGCGATGCACAGGAAAAGAATCCAAAGACTGGTGCTCAAGACAATGATCTGCTTCTAAGTGCATCGAGGACAGTACTCTTCCAGATCCCCATCATTGAAGCTCTAACTCTCTCCCGGGTAGGATATCACACACCTCTCCCCCCAGATATTATGCATAGAATTTTGTTTCATTCTCTCCTTACTATTGATTCTAATCTTTCCATTGAATAAAGTAGTTAAGAATAGAAAAGTGCTGTATTGTGTTCTGGTTCTGGACCCCTTGAGCCTTGTATCCACGAGCCACGTGTTATGTACATTAGTAGATCGCGGTCCCGATACTTCTTTATAGAGAACTAAAGAATTGCTCTCATTGCATAAAAATTAAATAGATTGTTACAGGCCTCCTTGATGTCACTGGCATCTTAGGAGACATTTTCAATTAATTGGGATTTTTGATTGTCCAGTTATGTCAGAGAGGAGATGAATTCCTCTTCACATTTTGTGTGAATGTGTGGCCCTTTCAGGGCTAAGATATGATCTACTATGGTTGCATTTTCCTGCATTGGAAGGTTTTTTTTATAATCCCATTGAAGAAGAAATTGAATTTTTTGTGTATAAGATGGGAATTCTTATGAAATAATCTTCTTAGTAGTACACAATAAATTACTGGATGGTCACAATACATATTTAAAGCCCTTTATTACTTCTGATTTTCTTACTATTAGTGCTGCTTATAAGCTGCAAATGCTAGGAAATATTACAAAAAATAAAAAAAAGTAATAACCAGGTGAATGAAAACATTACTGCCTTATTTTTATTACAAACTTTCATTAATAAAACTGTTTTTTAAGTTCATTTTACGATAACTAATTATTGAAATGCTGTATTTGTTGGTTTATAAGATGTGCTTTTTTCATATTATTCTAATCAACACTATAGTAGGAACATTTCACTTTAAAAAGTTTATTATATTAAACATGTATCATTCAGTAACACTTTTGATCGATTATGACTCTCATTAGATTATATAAAACTATTATATGAACTTAAAATGCAATGTATAAAGATCTTATGAATATAAAATTTCATTGGAAAATATGTAATTTTGAAGATGATAGATAGATTGAAATAGAAATACTTTTTTCCTTATAAATATTTAAAAAAATTACATTGTGTCTTATAAGCCAAAGGTGATTATACAGGCTGTGAAAACTGAGAAGTTGGCAAGCAACAAATATTACATCATTATATTGTTATTACAATGAGTTTTCAGTAATTATAAGGCTGTTATTGGAATAATAAGTAAATTCTAGTTATACATTTAAGCTCTATACAATTATTATGATAATGCTGAAGACAAAGGTGATCATGTCAATAATGAATATGAAGTTGAATAATATCAAAATAATAAGAGTAATAATTTTATACATTTCTTTATTGGCTTTTGAGATTTATTTTCCATTGTGTTTACAATAAATTTTTTAAAGTTTTTTTCACTTAAATTTACCATTCCAAAATTAGGGTGCATCTTTTACACCAAAGATCTTATAAGCCAACAAATATGATAATTAAATACTGTCTTATTAATTAAATATTATTTTCATATTTGAGAGAAAATTGGATGATATTTTGGAGTCAGGAATGCATTATATTCTTTACATTTAAATTAATAATAATTTTGTTTATGGTTATAAGAATTATTAGGTTGTTCAGAAAGTAATTTTTTTTCACAAAAATGAATGACAATTTTTTTATAGTATATAAATATTTTATTTAATTTTATATTGACCATTTTAGTCCAACACATGTTGCCATCTTCCTGGTAGTAGCATGATTCCATGCTCATAGAATATCTGATCTTTTCTTGCAAAAAACTGAACCAAGTGATTTTTGATATTCTCATTTAAACTAAGTGTTTTGCCGTGTAAAGAATTTTGTAAAGACTGGAATAAGTAATAATTGGAGGGTGCCAGATAGGGCAAATATGATGGGTATAATAGCACATCCCATCCAAGCTGTAACAGCTTCTGGCGAGTCAACTGTAACTGCTTCTGGCGAGTCATCAAACTTGTATGAAGTTTGGCATTGTAATGGTGAAATGGTGAAACATATGCCTTTTCTGTTAATCAATTCTGGCCTCTTCTGGTTTGATGGAATCATTCTTTTCTGTTAATCAATTCTGGCCTCTTCTGTTTGATGGAATCATTCAATCTGTCTAATTGGTGGCAGCACACTTCCAAATTAATTGTGGAATTGTCTTGAAGAAGTTCAAAATAAACAGTTCCCTTGAAATTCCATCGAACAAAGAGCATCATTTTTTTGATGAATATGGGGGTCTTAGAGTGCTTTGAGCTGGCTCATTTTTTTTGCTCCATGATCGCTTGCATTCAACTTTGTTGTAAACAATCCATTTTTCATCAACCCACTTGCATTCAGCTTTGTTGTAAACAATCCATTTTTCATCAACAGTTATGATTCACTTCAGAATAAACAATCCATTTTTCATCAACAGTTATGATCCGCTTCAGAAAGGGACTATTTTTCATCAACAGTTATGATCCACTTCAGAAAGGGATCATTTTCTTCATGTTTGAACAGCAAATCACAGATGTCGATGCAATGGAGAGTCTTTCTTTGAGAACACCAAATATCAACCATTCATGACCATTCATGAATTCAACCATTCATGACCAGCGAAATGCTGGTCATGAATGGTTGAATTCAAAAAATTCAATCTTGTAGTAATTTCTCATGTTGTTATGTTTCGCTGGTCATGAATGGTTGAATTCAAAAAATTCAATCTTGTAGTAATTTCTCATGTTGTTATTCAGTGGTGCTTCAACCAATACCTTTATTTTGTCATTATCAGCTTTAACTAACCTTCCAGCACATGGTGCATCTTTAACATCAAAATTGTCAAACTGAAATTTTGCAAACCAGTTTTGGCACTGGCATTCTGTTGACACATCTCTCTACACTTCACATAACTTTTTTCTTGCTTGAACAGCGTTCTTACTTTTTCAGTAATAAAAAAAGTAAAACATGCTGAAAAACTTCATTTTATTTTCCATTTTTGATAGGACACAAAAAACAAATGCACAGAATAAAAAAAAATTTTTTTATAAATATACCTTGAAATGTCAACTGTTGAAATTTATAATGTCAATATGGCTTAGAATGAAATTGGTGGGGAAAATTCAACTAACGCCACTAGTGGGAAAAAAACAAAATTACTTTCAGAACAACCCAATAAATATAGGGCCTACAACCTCTTTTCGGGTATATACCATATTTATGAATCAGGGAAAAAATGTAGTTTGAATTATTAAAGACTTTACATTACTATAATATTATTAGAATATATAAATAATTTAACAAGAACTTTAAGCAGGAAAACTAAAATTTATTATTAGTACAAATATAGTTACTAATAATATTTTAGTAACTATATTTATACTAATAATATCTTAATTCTGTTCCAATGCGCAAGTATAATGTTCACGGTGCAACTGATGTGAACTAGATTTGGTTTTTTGGATCGTGCACAAAATTTAACAAGGATTTTCAGAAGAATGAAATAGCATTTTTCATTCACAATTTGCCAATGAGAGCTAAATTTGCAGCAGTGATTAAGGCTTGTGATAATATGTTTCAGTTATTACAAGCTATTTACCAGAAATATCAAGTGTTCTACTAATTTTTCTTCCCTGAGAATAAGTAGCTGCATATTGTAAACATATAGAAAATCAGGTAAACTCAAGCATGGTAATTAGTATTGAAGAGATGTGAAATAGAACAATGTATTATTAATAATACCTTAATAATTACATTTGTATTAATAATTTTAGTTTTCCTATCTAAAGTGCTTGTTAAATTATTTGTGTTATTTTATAAGTAGCTGAACTTGAAAGTTTAAGATTATTAGAGTATATTATTTTTAATAATTAATTTTATTTTAAGGAACTGAAAATTTGGTGACATCATCATTAATTAAACTGAATATGATTAATGAAAAAATTAATAAATATAAAATGAAAATTCATAATATTACCTCAAAATATCCTGAAATTTATGATGAAATAAACAATTTAGAAAGTGACACTTTTTCAGGAAATGTAACTCATCAAAGTAAGTAAATTGTAATATTTAAAAATTTTATTGTTTTTGTCTTGAACAAATTCTGCATTTCAAGCATTATGATTATTATATTTAAATAATATAATGTTTTAATTTATTTCAGTTCAGCAAAGTCAGAAAGATTTAATTAATGCAAAGATAAAACAATCTACTTCTGATGTCTTATTTGAAAAAATAAAATATAAACATAAAGAAGTTTTTTCAAAATTGAAAGCATTAAAGGATAAAATTTTACTTGCTCGACAAAAAGCATCAAGTGTTAGTAATTTTTAATTTCAGATTATTCTACATATAATTATAAATTAATATGTATTACTTTTTAAATATTTAATTTTTTCATTTTCTCTCTATAAAATGTTTAAATTTTATCAATTATTTATATGTTCTTACTTCATTTACACAATTTTTAGCAGTACATTTTTAAAATTTTTTAATTTATATCAAAAAATCCTAACATATATATAAAAATGGTCTCATCTTGTAATAAACAACTATAATATATTTTATGTTCCTCTAACTGGACCACAGATGGTTTATTGTAGTAACTCACCAAATACCACACATTGCAATGAAAAGTAGGCTTGGTTGCAATTTCCCAGGAAGTAAGTGACTGCTGTAAACTAAAATGTATTTTTTGTTTCAATTTCATTGAAATTTAGGAGAAAATCATGAAAAGCAAAATGTAAATACTATTGCCATTTAAATGGACAAGGCAATTGAAATAAAAAATGAATGATTAAGATATATTTTAGTTTATTTTAACAGAATTAACCAACAGTTTTTCCTATTATCTACAATATTTTTTAGTTTTCAGCATTTTAAAACTCATCAAATGAAAAATTTCATTTTACTTAAAATTTCAAAAATATCATTTATCTCATCCAAAAATTTGAATAAATTTGATGTATTCAAGATGAGATAAAAACAGTCCAAATTCTATCAAGCCATTAAATTATAAACAATGTTTGTTTACATGTGATTTAAAAAAAATATTTCAGCAACTGAAAAAAAAATTTTGGAACCACTATCAAATGGGCATATTTTCAACAAATACACACAAAAATCAGATTTGCACAAGCTAGATTAATACACAAGAAAATCAGCACCATTAGCAGTAAAGAAACATAAACATTCCTAATGTATTTTTAAAAATTATTCCATTTTAGAATATTGTACCTGATGATGGCATATACAGCTGTTTGAATTTTCATTAGTGTTATGATTTTGAAAATCAAAGTTTATTATCTTAAAAATTATAATGTAATAAAGTTTCTGGCTGATATTAATTTAAATATATATTAGTAAATCAATAAAATAATTCTAAATTATAACACACGAGAAAATCAGCACCATTAGCAGTAAAGAAACATAAACTTTATTAGCTAGAACTTGACAAACGTTTTCGGCTAATACGCTATCATCAGGTACAGAACAAACTAATATTCTGATAATGTTCAGTTAATGTTCTATTTTGTATGTGGGGCACTGATGAGGAACCGCATATGGTTCGAAAACGTTATGCCACAATAAAAAATATTCTACTTGCTTTAGTGCTGTATAGGACTGATTATGTAAAAGTAAGCAAGTTGTTATTAAATTATTTGTCTTTACTGCTAATGGTGCTGATTTTCTCGTGTATTATACTGAGTATAAGCAGTAGAATTCTTGTAATTTACTAGATTAATAAAATCAGGATTATATTTTTTAATTTTTTTTTTGTTGTTTTTTGTTCCATTTTCTTGATGCCTAAATATGTTAAAAGTACTCAAGAAATTACAATATATATATATATTGAGTGTCTGTTTTTCTCTTCTAAAATAAAATAAATCATTTATCAGATCATTCAATTTCTTTTAATCTGTAATTACTTATGGAAATCAATTTAAGCAATCAATAAGTGTTTATAAATATTGAGAATTCCTTTTATAGAAATTATATTTGGAGATCTTGCAATTTTCATTGTATATATTATCATGTGCCAAATCATCATGCATTTCTATTAAATCTCCAACTGTTAATTCATATCAATTTGATAATCCAATTGTAGTAAGTTAAATTCTTAAGTTATATAAATGTTTTAAACACAAAATATAGTAATTAATAAAACTAAATATGCAACCATTCCTTCAATTCATGTTCAGGAAAACCATTTCTATAATGAAACTAGTAAGTTTTTATAGTGCATGGTTTCATGCATAATTTGAATTTTTATGCATATAATAATGGATAAGATTTCCATAATGTGTGTATCTTCAAAACATATATTGTAAAGACAGTGCATTATAGCAGGATTATTTATACTAAATAATATAAATTTTCAGATTATTTTGATAAATTAATAAAGATTAAGAGCACAATTCTCTATAAACAGAGACTTGCATAAATAATACGGTGGTACCTCTCAATTCAACATCTCGCAATTCGATAGTTGAGTTTTGCAGTATGGTGCATGCTCATGAATGGAATGGTGTGATGTCATTTATTTGTCAGTTCTTGTTGGGCTGCTTTGATATTTGCCCGTTGTTGTTTGTTTTAATTTTCAATTCTGCTTTTTTCAGAAAGTAAAAAATTTGTACATCTGTAGCCGTTATTATGTTCTTGAGTGAAATTTAGAGATGGGTTCAAAGAGAAGTGAACAGAGGAATGATTTAGGAAAGAACAACACTTACTGAGCATTAGTTCAGCGACGGATTAGTGTCAAATTGCAAGGTACCACTGTACAAGGAAAACATTTCTGGATTACTTCATAGCAATCATCAGTTTTCATTCCAAAATTATACATCTTATTATTAACTTATTCATTAAAATTCTTTAAGATCATATGCAGTTCAAATAATTCAAATAAAATTAATTACATGAAATAATTATTCTAACTTACCTATTCACATATGAATCTGTATCTCTAAAAATACCTAATTCTAAATTTGAAATTGCATAGACTTCTTTACCTCTATTTCCCTATAAAATAATATTTCAAATAAATTTTCTTTTTTTAACAAATTTATTAAAGTATAAAATATTAATAATTCATAAAAATGGTAAAAACTGATTCAAATTTATATGTCAAAAACTTATGTTTATTATAATAAATCAAAATATCAATTTATAAAAATGAATAGTTTAAAATTTCGTTTTTATTGTTCAATAATTAAAGAAAAATGTTTTTTAATAAAATGAAGAGTTAAGCGATTACGAATGGTTAGAACTTAAAATAGAAGTATAAAAAGAAGTTTCTTTTCAAGGAAATTATTCAATATCTTTTTTTTGTTATTTTACATAAGATTTTTTTGACAAAATATAAAACATTAAAATTTAAGCTTTTCTTTTTCAATATCAAATTAAGATATACTATTTATTTTTATTTGTAGTTTAATTATATTATTAAAATTATAATATGTGATATTTCATATAGCAAATCTTAACTATATATTTAGGATAACCTAAAAGAAATATTGACAAGGAAACAGAGTATTTGGATGATCAGTTTCATCATTACTTAACCTTGTAGTCAAATCAAAAATTAATAATTGTTAAAAATTTTTATAATTCCATATTATTATGCTTTTTTAAAAGATTCATATATATAAATGTGTGTGTGCATGTGTTTTCGTGTGTGTTTTTAATGAATCTATCAATCAAATATTGCAGTTTTTATAAACCAATGACTTTTTGATTTGGACTAGGATCTTGATTCTGAAGTATTGTTTTATATACAGGCTCAACTTATGATGAGGTTCTGATCCAATGTCAACGTGTAAGTTGAGGACTTTTTTTAATTTTTGATTTGTTTGATTTCTGTTTTAATATTTTCATAAATTAATACACGAATAAAATCAGCACTATTAGCAGTAAAGTATGCAAAATTTAATAAAGAAAATTTGACTAACGTTTTCGTCAGTTATGCCATCTTCAGGTACAATATTCTCACTGTTAAAAATGTTAGTCAAATTTTCTTGAATAAATTTTGTGTACTTTACTGCTAATAGTGCTTTTATTTGTGTATTAAGCTAAGTATAAGCAGTAGAAATCTTGTATGTTCATAAATTAAGTTTCTATTTAGCTTAAAATGGTTAAAAATGTATAAATTTACATAAACATTTATAAATTATTTATTAGCATATACAAAATTAAGAAAGAAAAATTTAGGAATTTAAGAAATTTTTTTCATTAGTAGTAGTATTCAATGTTGGTAGTATTTCACATGATAATATATAGACAAGATACAAAAACTGCAGTGAGAGAAACAAACCAATCAACTGCTGATTAGCAACTAATGTGCTAATGTCTGATAAATTAAAAGTTGTATTTTGTGAATCAAACTCATAAATATATGATCAAACTAGTGGCTATTGCATATTGTTGAAAGGCTTTGCTTGCAGACTAATGGTTATTCTGTAAAACGTATACAAAAGCAAAGTGATATATGTATGTATATGCAGACAGAAAAGCCAAATTAGAGAATTCTTAATAATAATTTTTAGCGTTGTAAATGCAAATCATCAAAAGTCGAGGACTACCTGTAACTATTACTACTGAAAAACAAATGCATAGATAATTTATATACTTTCAAGAACCTATGAAAATTTGATTCAAAATATATTTAAATCCATAATTTTAGGAAAACATTGTGGGAAATAAATAATCTAAATCTTAAACCATTACAAAGGATTACAAGATGACTCATACAAGTTATTTAAGATAAAGGTAATTCTTGGTTTAAGAGTTCCAATTTTGTGAGTTCCTAGGTTTGAAAAGTTTTATTTTTCCAAATATAAAGTAGCAAAAGGTAAATAAAAAAAAATATGAAAATTGATATAATAAATAAATGCTAAGCATTCACAAAAACATTTCAAATTACATGTATAGTACCTATATAATATAGTACACTATGGGTTTGTAGCAGAAACTTCTTCTGCTATGAAATCAGAAAAAATAAAATGGCAAACCAAGTAGTAGCATACTCTTTAGCTGCCATGGTTTTATGAGCAGATTATGTAAATAACTTTATTCCTGAATTGTGCCTAAGGTAGTATTTTATCTGTATAAAAGTCCATCTACTTATTTGTCAATAATAATGAAAATAAAAATTCTTTAGCATTTATATTACATAATATGCTTGATTTTAGAGAAATTATTTATTAAAATAAAGACCATGTTTTCATTTCTTTAAATAAATCATTGTTTAATCATAAACTATTGATTTTTATTGATCTTAATTTTACTATGATCAATTTTCATTGTTGAGAGCTGAATCCCTGTTTTTAACATTGTCTATAGGAAATTGATTCTCAGTTTGAGTTCTTATATTATTTTATAAGAAAACTCCAGGAACAAATTAACTTGTAAAATCAAGACCTACCTATATTAGAAAAAAGGCATTTTATCAAAACTTTATTCTGATGAAAAGAAAATTCTTCATAATATTATTTTATAAAATATATTTAGCCATTACAGTAGTCTCCATAATCTGACACACATGGTTCCAGGGCTTGTCGGATTATTGGATATTCAATGAAAAAATGGAATTACACAAACAAATATGCTCAGTTTATTAAGACTTTCCTGTCACTGCTCTTGCTATTCAAATCTTTCATAAAACCCTAAATTTTATCCCAATTTTTTTTAATATCATAAATGATGGCTGTCCAACACCATGAAACGAAGTCAAATCAATAAACTTTTCTCCCAAGTCAAGTTTCTTAATTATTTCTGCTTTTCGACCACTGTCAATGTCTTATGTTTTCGTTTTTCACTTTTTCCAATTTGTGACATTGTAATAAATAACAAACACTGATACAGTAAAAACACTATTTTACAGTAAACAGTGTACTGAATTTAAAAATAGTCCGATTATAATGCCTACACAACAAACAAATAGCAACTGACAATTTGTTTTACACCATTTTCTCTCTCTCGTATGGACAAGTTGTGACCATGGTTGTGACATGAAAATTTCATGTGGGCAGAGCGAAGGTTCGCAGACTGTAGGATTACTGGAAGTGTAGGACTGGCGAAGGGCCAGACTCAACTGTATTACTAAAAAATAAATGTATATTATTGATTGCTGTACCATATTTTGAGTTACATATAAAAAGTTCCAAAGCAGTTCTTGTATAAAAAAGTTCAGTTTATATAAAACAAAATGTATAAATACATATGCAGTTTGCACATTAATATAAACATATAGAATACATAGTTATATTGTAATACCAGGCAGTCCCTGATTTATGTAAGTGGATCATTTCACAAAATGAATCAAATCTACATATATCAGAGTATTAGAGTCACAAAGACACATTAAAAATAATTATATTAAAGAATAAGCACATAAATCATATGATAAAGCAGTCTTTTTATCATCTTGGAGGATTCAATTCAGAATTCCATACCCTCAGTTTTTTCAGGAGGGAATTGAGTTTAGCCTCAGGCCCAGTTCCTTAATTAAAATTAATCTACAAATTATGGATCTACATGTCAGATTTATGCATGTATGGTGTGTGAAGAGTAATAAGTAAAAAAGTAATCGTTTTTTAGTGAAATATATATTTAGTAATTAAACTTGTCATAATTACTTTCAGTACTTTTGGTAAATTTATTGAAAATCTCAAAATAGATTATTATTCATTCAATTTACTTGCATTTTTTTTAAGAATTTTTTCTACTCTATTATTTATAATCATTTATGTGTATTAAAACTGTATATAATAACCTTTTTGAAAAATAAGCAAAAAAAAAGTAATTTCACCTTAATTTTCATTACATCCACAGGCTTTTTACTTTCTTTTATAATAGCCATGGCTGAATTTGCTAATAATCTAAAAATAAAAACATTTTATTAGATGTGAATTAGTTCAATTAACTATAAACTACCAAGTTCTGCTGTTTCTAGGAATACAAGGAATCACAAGCACTTGATGCAAGAAAAATACACTATTTTATTATTCGATTATGTTGTATATATCTAATAATAAAATAAATAGTGTATTTTTCCTGTTTTAAGTGCTTGTGATTCCTTGTAGTTCAATTAGTTTTGAAATGAAGAAAAAGTTATTTCAAAGAAGCTCTTGAATTAAAATTTCACTTTTGATTTCACATCTCTAAATTTATTCTTTCATTTTAATTTTTACAAATTAATCTATTAATCTATTTGCATATTTGAAAAAGTTTAACAATTTAAATTAATTTAAAAAAGATTTTCATTTTCAAATATATTATAAAAATTTTCTTACTCTGTTTCATTTGAAGAAGGTAATAAACTTTTAATTGCAGAATTTGTTTTTCCTATTGGTAAAACTCCTATTGGAAATCTCTGCCTAGCAGTTTCCTAATAAAAAAAGGATATTATAATAAATAAATTTAATCATCATATTTTATTATTTATAAAAAATAAGTGGCATTTTGAAATAATTCGCAATCAACTTGAACAACCTAGTTAAATACAGTATTAAACGACACTTCGGCAGGCAGCACATCTTATTACTTAATAATTCAGTTATTGACAGTAAAGTTACGAGCCTAATTTATTTCATTAATATTTTTTACGCTACTTAAAGTATAAATAAAAGTTAAGAGCAAAACATAGTAAACAAAATCGTTTTTTTTTGCATGTTAAACGCTTAAATATGCAATATTCCTCCATTCCCCGTTGCTAAGAAATGCTTAAATATGCAATATTCCTTCCACTCCCCATTGCTAATCAACTGATGGAATTTGTTGCAACCCACACTGTAGCCTACACGATCAAAACAACTGCAGTAATGACTCAATCAGTTTTTGCGCATTGTACGAAGCTGAACGTTTTCCGCTGATGTCAAAACTTTTCTGTCATAGACTGTACATACACCTGTATTACTTTTAATTGATATTTTCTTGGAAATCCTCACTATGATTTGTCCTGTTTGGTCTGAGTTAATGCTAAAATTGATGATGTTGCAGTGGTATAGCTAAAGTTTGAGCCATCCAGGGCAATCTGTCAACTATTGCCCTTCCTTTGGGAAATACATAATACACATCAAACTTATTTAGACCAATTTGAAAATTAAGTTTAAAAAAAGATTTTATCTCTTTTATTTATAAATTAAAATACAAAATTACAAAAGTATTTTTCTTGTTTTTTACTACAAAATTATTTATGCTATTACCAAAATCTATTTCGTTTGTTAGTTGATGTTCAATAGATAACATAGAAAGATTCCTTAACCCGCTGGGACGCGCGCTATGGTAAAAATCACCCAGCTTATGTAAAATGTTGCTTTTCTCGGAATATTTACAACGTATTCCTCCCACCCCCTCATTACCTTTAAAATGTACTGTCCCATTTTTGTAATGGTCAAACATTTTTGGTTTAGGTGAGTATTCTCCTTAGAATCATCTTCCAAATCACATAACGGGTATTTTTTACCCATACGCGCGTTCATAGGAAACGAAACTTTTTTCCAAATATTTGGTAAATATTTATTTTTTACGACTATTTACATTCACATTCAATCATATTTATTTTAAAACTTATAAATATATTTAATTTATTTTATAAATATTTTGCATTTAGTTATTATACCTAATAATGGATCGCGAATTTGAAAAGTATATTCAAGATATACTTGCGGAATCTACTGATGAAGATGAGGAACCAAATGAAAGTGATAAATCAGAAGTTGACGAGGTAAATAATAGCGATCATGACTCAGCTAGTGAGCAAGAAGCTGAAACACTTTCCGATGAAAACTCCTTAGATGAAATTGATGACAGAGAATATTATATCGGAAAAAATGGTATGGAATGGTATACAGAAATACCAAATCAAAATGTCCGTATTAGCTTGTGTAATATTATAACACATTTACCAGGTCCGAAAGATAGTGGTCATAGTGTTCGTAAGCCAGTTGATTGCTTTGATTTGATGATAAATACTGAGATTTTAGACTTGATTACAAACTACACTAATATTTATATTGATTCAATTCGAGAAAAATTTGGCCGAGAACGAGATGCTAATTATACAAACAACACAGAAGTAAAAGCTCTTATTGGATTGCTTTTTCATGCAGGAATGCTAAAATCTGCTAGACTCAATACAAAAGTTTATGGGCGACAGATGGATCTCAGATGTAATTCTTGTTTTAAGTAAAATAGAAGGTGAAAAATTGCAATTTTTATAATTAAATAGTTAAAAAATTATAAAAAAAGTATAAGATCATCATTTCTATTAAATTTTGTTCATTTTATATCATTGTGAATTATTTCAATATTAGGTAAAAATTACTCATACGTGCGTCCTTGAAGACGGAAGTACAACGCGCATCCCGTCGGGTTAATTGTAAATCACTCTTCTAAATCTAAGATGATTTTTAAATTTGGAAAAACTCCTTTCACAATTAGTGACACTGACTGCAATTGTTAAAAAATTCTTAATATTATAACAATGTTAGGAACGGGATTTTACAATAAGTGGTCTTATATAATTAAAATATATCACTATAAATACAAGTAAGTATAATATATATTTTGATCTGTGTAAGCTGAGACTTCTTCATAAGACTGAAAATGTTTATATCATATATATTGATAGTGAAACATGGCTGGCTGGCTAAATATGTAGATACCTTTTTGCAGTTAAATCCCTGTCTGATTCCTATAAACAGGGTATCATTAAAAAGGTCTAATCCTCAGATTTCTGTGATAGCCAAAATTTTTTGTTGTTGTTATTAATTTAAAAATTAAGGAATAAAATCGAAATTGTAGTTCCTCTAAAATGACAAAATCTGCAGGTGGTGTTATAATCTAATAATGGTTGCTATCTAATGATTCTTTATATAAGTTTAGAGGAATTTCTCCAGTGATACTCCAAAGTTATAAGATTAAACCATAAGATTTCTGTTCATTTATATGAACAGACAATGTCTAGTAACAAATAAATAGTTTTTCTTGCCAACTATACACTTAACCTATTATGAATAATTATAAAAAAATTTTGTAATTAAATGTTCACTATTGATATTATAGATTCTAAATTATTATTATTTTTTTTAAATTTGTGACTTTTCAAAAATTTAATAACTTTGATTCTGATACCAAGAAACTTCTAATTAATCATTTTCATTAGTAAATTATTCCAAAATTATAAAAAAATATTATTTGAAGAATATAAATATTCTATTAGTTTCTTGCAGTAAACTATAATACAGTGGACTCCTGTTCAATGCAGGGGATATATTCTGCGTTATAGGAAATCATGTATTATTTATATGATTTAATTAAATATAATACAATAATACCCTGAAATTACGTAATAGGTGGGACCGACAAAAATCGCATATGTCGGAGTACAACTTTGCATATAAATACTTATAAACTTGGTTTAATTGGGACCAAGGAATAACAAAAACACTAGAAGAAAAATATTTAATAAAATTGTGGTTCTTTATACATATTAATACAAAATATTAAAAAGTAACAGGTTATTTTTAAAAATTATTCACTTTTACTTAATTATCAACCATAATTTCAGCATTTTTTCCATCTCAGCAATAATACCATGATGTTTACAAATTATGCTTGAGTTCAAGGATTGAGCATTTTTCACCATATTGAGAATTCTTTCATTATCTTTTATGATTGTTCTTACTGTGAATTCTGGTAGCTCAAACTTTTTTGCCAATTCACAAATTTTCATTCTGTTATCAAAATCCTTGATAATGTTAAGTTTACATTCCAAAGATATCATTTTCGTTTTCTTACTAGGTGCAGGAGAATCAGGTTTATTTTGTTTGGATGACATAGTTTTTTAAGGGTTTAGAAGACATATAACAAAAAATTGTAACTTTCATCGATCGTACAATCATAATCATGCACGTAGAGTTTGTGCAAAACGTGTGCAATGCATATCACAGCAAGATAGTAAATTATTCTAAAATTATAAAAAAAATATTATTTGAAGAATATATTGTTTGGCAACACTGCATGCAGCAGTATTCAATAAAGCAAATATCACATATTATCAATAAAAAGCAAAAAGCATATCAAAAAAACAATTATCGCATATTATTTATACAATAATACCTTCACTTATGTGAACTCACATGCACTGTTGCCAAATGAAAAAATCAAGAACCGTGTAATCGAATTCTCATAATCCGAATTCGGATAAATCAGAGTATTACTGTATAAATAATACATGATATTTGATATGATATATATAAATAATATGTGATATTTGGTATAATATAATATAAATAATATCACATATTATTTATATTATATTTATAGTTATTTATTTATTTATTTATAAATCGAGTACTAGTTGCAATTTTTTCATCGCATTATACGAATTTGTGTTATAGGAAAGCACATTATATGGGAATTTACTATATTTGTATTTTATATAATGTAATAAGTTTCAATTAAATTTTTATTCAGGATGATTTTATGGCAGTTGAAATGATCAATCGGAAAATAAGATTTTTATGGAATGCAGGAGGTGGTACAAAAGTGATATCTCATAATTTAACTATTGAAACAAATGATTACTTATTAAAAAATGAATATTGGTATAAAATTGAAGTTATCAGGTAAGCCAAATTTTTATATAAGATTTTCATAATAAGTTTTATATTTCAATAGAAAATTGAATAAAAATACAGTAAACAAATAAATCCAAACAACTTGCCAAATTTAACCCTTGAGATACACAACAGAATTTTAAACCGAAATAAATTTAGATAAACTATAGAAATTACTAAGCCAACGAGTGGCGCCATCTATTAATTATAAATTAAACAGGAATTTTGACTAATTTACCTGAAGAAGAAAAAATCTGCCTCAGCCCGGGATCGAACCGGGGACCTTTGGGCTAACGTCCCAACGTCATACCGCTAGACCACCGAGGCCAACAAGCAGATTGATTCTTCAGGCAGTTATATTAATTTGGAACCGACATCGGACTTCACCGATAGATCTATTCCTGACCGGGCTAAATCTAGCCACAGGCCCTCAATGGCACTAGCCAGGCAACACATAGACCGGCACAGTCATTACAAATATACAATACAAACTTCAAGGGAATTATAAACAAATAAATCCAAACAACTTGCCAAATTTAACCCTTGAGATACACAACAGAATTTTAAACCGAAATAAATTTAGATAAACTATAGAAATTACTAAGCCAACGAGTGGCGCATCTATTAATTATAAATTAAACAGGAATTTTGACTAATTTACCTGAAGAAGAAAAAATCTGCCCTTGGCAAGTTGTTTGGATTTATTTGGATTATAATTCCCTTGAAGTTTGTATTGTATAATACAGTAAACATTTCATATTTGGCAAAATTGCAACTAGAAAGTTGTCATATGTTCAAATATTTTTGATAATAAATATATACATTTTTATTGCATAATAGTTTGATATGGCACTAAAAAATACCAAATATGCCAACATATGTATAAGTCTATAATTTTGTTAAAACCTTTAAAAATCAGTAAAAAATCAAGACCTGTATTGAGCTTACTCTCATATATTGAGATATATTAATGTATGGAATGTTCAAATGAAACCTGTACCACATGATGAGTTGACATTTCAATTTTGGAATGCAGATGTTAAATTGAAGCTGTATGTGTTGCACATGTGCAGTGCTCTTAAATTGTGACTTGCATCATTTTTAAATGCATGAAATAACATTGAAGATGGCTGAATATGATTGAAAATCCATCCAAGCAGGATGTGCAAGCTATAATTCAGTTTTTAATGGCTGAGGGATATAAGCCAGGGGTGCTAGTGGATGACCAGCATGTTGACTGAAAACCACAAGGAATAGTGAATAGACTCAGCTTGCAGCATTTGATGTGCTACTGCAATGAAGGTGAACAATTCTTGCAGTGTATAGTGATGTTTCATCACTATCTGCCACAGGAATTGTTCATCCTCATTATTATTAAATTTATTGGATTATTGGATTGCTCATTTATTCAATATTTTCTTTAAAAATACTTATTCTAAAAAAATATTCAATACCTTAATTATTTAATTGGATTATCATAAAGAACTTTGCCAAATATGGTGGTTATAGTATTTATTAAGTAGGAGATTAGTAGACAAAACATACAGAAGGACAAACAAACAAACATAGAATAATAGTTGAAATATATATAAAATTTATGTAATGATTGTGTGTCTTTTTTTTCCTGGCTGTTAAACAGCTTAATTACAATATATTTGTTTGATATATCAATTTCAAATGTCTTAATAAATTCATTGAAGATTTTATATTATCAAAAAAATGCTTTGGACATCATTAAAATGATATTGGTTCTATTTTAAGAAAGTTTTGTATTTTATCATACAGATTACTCTTAAATAACATATAATATATTTTTACAGTAATATTTTTTCTGATGTTATGACTTATTCTCATACATCTTTAGAATTTAGTATATATTAAAATTTAGTATTCCATGACTATAAATAATACCAGATTTCAGAAGATTTATTATATATATCATATTATTCATAAAATTAAGTTTTTTTTATTCTATTTTTTATATAATATTTTGAAATATGAATAACATGATATATATTTATATTTTTTTAAATCTAAAAGATCTAATTGCAAAAATACTGTATTAAGTAGAATATAGGCAGTCCCTGACTTATGTAGATTTGTAATTTTGTAAAGATTTCCAGACTAAAAACAAAAATATACTGATCATAGCAGATAAAACTATAACACAGAAATACAATCATTTTCTTTCTAATTTCATCATTTATCATATAAAGGGTGTATCTTACTCATACCACCCTTTTTTCTCAGAAACGCAATAAGATAGGAAGTAGGGAAAAAATTTTTTTATCACTAAAGTATATCTGGGAAATCAAATGGTTATGGTAAAAATTTAGCAGGCCCACCAGAAGTAGGGGCACAAAAGGTCAACTTTGAAATCACCAACAAAAATGTAGGCAGATTTGGGCATAATTGGATATAACTATAAAAAGCAAACACCATTTGTTTTAAAAGTTTTTAATATCATCTATGGAATATGAGAAATCACAAAAAAACATTTTCATTGATATTTCAAAGTTGACCTCTTGTGCCCTACTTCTGGTGGGCCTGCAAAATTTTTACCATCACCATTCAATTCTTCAGATATATTTTAGTGATCAAAATTTTTCTCCTTAATTTCTACCTCATTGCGTTTCCAAGAAAAAAGGGTGGTATGGATAATAAGATACATTTTTTATACATGTTTTATGAGCTTATTAGGTTAGTTTTAGTTAAAGAACTAGACTTCTCCTGAAAAACTGAAAGTGTAAGACTCAGAATTGAATCTGAATCCTTCAAGATAGTAAATATTGCTTTACCATGTGGTTTATGTATTTATTCTTTAATATAATTATTTTTAATATTATGTTTGTTACACAATATGAATTTCTATTTTAGTATTGTGTAGAGTATTCTTTGATATATGTATGTTTGACTTGTATATGATTCACAGAATTACTTACGTAAATTGGGGATTGTCTATATGTGATTTAAAAAAATTAATATTAAAAAGTATTAATCACAATTATATTCTCAGCTTTTGAAATAAACAATATTTTTACTGGAATCATTGCCATTTTTATTTTATATGTATGATAGCAACAATTTAAATGCTGATAAATTTATAAAACTTTTTTTGTTTGATTACTTTAAATTGTGAGGAAGGAATTACTATATCAAAAGACAGTGAATTAGTTTTTGTAAAAATGTAAAATTTCTATTTTATATCTTTATTTTTATATTACTGTATACTATATATATAATATTCTGAATTCATATATATATATATATAAGTTCAGAATATTGTAATCAAACAAAAAAAGTTTTATAAATTTATCAGCATTTAAATTGTTGCTATCATACATATAAAATAAAAATGGCAATGATTCCAGTAAAAATATTGTTTATTTCAAAAGCTGAGAATATAATTGTGATTAATACTTTTTAATATTAATTCATATATTCATATATATATATATATGAATTTAGAATTATTTATTGAACATATAGCTGAATTTGATAAATATTTTGCAACATTTAATGTTCTAATAGGATAGGAAATATTGCTAAATTAAAAGTACAACCATATACAGATGGGCAACTTCCTGACCCTTGGGAAGTTGAAGATACATCCCCTATTGGATTTTCCAAAATGGATTTTGATTATTCATCTCATCTCTATGTTGGAGGTTTGCCTAAATTATATCAGGTATTGTATATTAAATATCATTTGTATAAATTTAAAATATTTTAAATAAATGTTTTATATAAAAAAATTTTTAAAGGCTCCAAGAGAACTTAAAACTCAAGCATTTTTTGGATGCTTATATGAAATTATTCTAGATGGAAAGCATATTGCATTGTGGAATTTTCTTACAAATTTTGGATGTGATGGATGTAAAGAAGGGTAAGTGCTTTATAAAAATAGCATAATCATTTTAGTTTCATAAACAATATAGTACAATGCAGTAAATTGAAATATTTATCTAATAGAATATAAAAAAAATTTAAAAAGAAATCCTCAGTTATAACATCCAAACAACATCCTTCACCTATGAAATCTTGTTCATATACCTTACACATCCTCTAATGAATTTCTTTTAGTTTGTAAAAAATTGAATATCAGAACTAATTTTACATTTGATACAGCTTTGCTGGTAGTATGTCAATTGATTGCTGATCATATCTGTACAAACACTGAATTGCCATGGCAACTAAGTTTTATTTATGAGCTTGCTGGAGGTTGATTTTCAGATAGCCTATGTATTTATTTATATCTGTATTATAGGTCCTTTAATTTCTCCTTTTTTTGTTTGTATTTATATAAACTTATAATAAGATATTTATAAAAATATTTGATTGTATTAGCCCAAATATAAGAAAAAATAAAGTAAAAAGTGAAAATCAAACATATATTTGAACTTTAAAATAATAGTAATTTATATGATGATATTCTCTGTCATAAGGCCATCATCTTGTTTATATTTCTAGCACAGCTAAGTGCTGTATAAACTTATGACACACGCACACACACACACACACACACACACACACACACACACACACACACACACGCACACACACACACACACACACACACACACACACACACACACACACACCGGTCATGCAGGTAAATCCGGAAATAATTGATGCAGGAATTTGTGCTATTTCCGGTTGAGCAGTAATTTGGCTATACTTGCACGTGACACGGTAGTGACCTTGGTAGAGACTAGGCATTCACAAAATGGCCGCTGCATCATCAGCACGTGCAGAACACGATCGGAGAGTGGCTATACTCGAGTCTCTTTGCGCTGGAAAGTTGCCACCAGAAATAATCGAGTGGTTCGGTTACAAGAAGACGCAGGTTTATGACCTAGCGAAGAGATTCAGAGAGTCTGAGACAGAGGAAGTCATTCCTGACCGGGTCAAACATCGATTGAAATCAGTCTGACTGTAAGAGGAGTGACGAATTTGTCGCCCGATGTTGCCGATTTGTTGCGACTTTACAGCAATCTCCCATACCATTGGTCACCCGAGTTGTGGCCTCCCTCAAGCCCTGACTGCAATCTCCTCGACTATACGTGTGGGGCGTTGTCGAATCAAAGGTCAACGAAACCCACCACAACAGCAAAGACTCCCTGGAAGCTTCCATCGTAAAGGTCATGACTTCGTTAGACCGAGAGGAGGTGAAGCATGCGTGTCAGAGTTTCCGGACCCGCCTGGAAAAATTTGTAGCAGCAGATGGCGGCTACATAGAGTAACTGCAATTGTAAATAATGTAAATATATGTTTTTATGTAGTTTTCTTTATAATAAATTTATTTTTTCTTGCAATTTTGTCGTTTTTAATTACATCGCCATTTTTCCTGATTTACCTGCACAACCCTGTATATGTGTGTGTGTGATATAATATATCAATATATATATATATATTCATACATAAAAACAATTTTGTTACTTTTTTTAAACAAATTACAGTATAAAGAAAATATATATTTTTGCTATTATGCAACAAAAAATTACTATATACTTCTGAAAATCAGCTGATATTGACTGGATGCATTTCTGTTCCATGTGTTACAGCAAAACTTCTTTCTTTGTGTCTAATGGTTTTTATTTTATTTTGTATTTTTAAATTGCTAGTTGAATAATATTTCTTTATAATAAAATGTAAAGGTAAAATAATAGGAAATTTTATTTTTAAATTTCAGTGATATTTGCTAACAGATATACATTTTAATAAAAAAAAATCAAGACTGGAAAATAATATAAATTTTCTCTTCTTAATTTTATTTTTGATATCTTGAGAGGAAAATTGTATAAGGGAAAATATTTCATGACTAAATATAGCAATTATTTTAATAATTTATAAAATTGTACATTTACATTTGGGTACCATTTTTCTATTTGGGTAATTGGTTTAACTTTTTTAAACCAGTTACCCAAATAGAATCTAACACTATTAAATTCTTTCAAATTATTAAACTTTCCATTAAAAATATATCAAGGAATTAATTTGACAATGTTAGGTTCTATTCTAACAGGAATTTGTGTAACATAGAATAGGATTAAATATACAATTACTTCTACATTTAATGCTACAATAAAAACAAATTTCACAGAATAAAGAATTATTGAATATGCAGTGAAAACATATTATTGCAAAATTTGGATTTTTAATTTGATTCTAATTTTGATTGTAAAGTATCTAAGATATAATAAATAAACACTTCAGGGACATTTATATATTAATATAAAATACATCATTGATATTTAATATTGGATTTCATATATTTAATAAGTGTTTAATTAATTAAGATAAAATTACTTGAGGTTTTCTGTGAAGATCAGTTTTGTTTTGCAGTTGTGTCAATTTGTTTGGTGGTCATTTGTGGAAATTTCAAGTGCATTTTCATAATTTCGTCTGGATTAAAGAAGTTTCTAGATCATCAGTGTCTGGAATATTAGTGGTGGACCTGTATTTGAATATTAATTTGCAATAGTAGCAAATAAAAATATACTTAAAATGACATTCTTAGTCTGATTGTGATGTTTGAGTCTAATCCTGACTTATCTGTTGATTTGTTGTTCAACTATGGAGTCAGCAACAACAGTGGTCAGATTGCTTTAGCCCTTAGATAGGTTCCCTTGTTGTCTGGTTTGTGGCCAGGAATTTCATAAGAAATCATAATCTTCTGAATATTGGTTAGTTGAAAACTCAAATGAATCCAAACATTAGAATTTGATTAGTATGATGATGCAGTTCCAAAAATTACTAATAATAATATTAATGATAATATTAACAATAAAGTATACTATAATGAGCCAGCATATAATGACAACAATTTGATGAAAGATGTTGGATGAGGACATGAGAATTCTGTCAGGAATTCTAATGAGCAAATGGCTTATATACATACTAGATCAGAGGTAAGCAAATTTTGGGGAGAAAGGGTCATAGTGCATCAATGAAATATAGCCTAGGGCTACACTTTCCCAGTGATCCCTATTCGTCACCATCTGACCCCCCCTCCAGAGTCGGCCGGATTGGCAGCGTGGAAATGCTTTGGTTTCCTACCCTGGAGGACCCGGGTTCGAGTCTTGGGTCCCACCCCTGTGGAGAGGTCAGCCGGATTGTGGAGGACGCCCCATCGATCCCTGTCCTCTACAATCCAACACAGGCGTGGGCAGCCTGTGGAAGGGCTTATTTCTCCCTGCTACATAGTATTCTTCCAGAATGGAGTGTGGCATCATCTGTTAACAAAAACCCACAAGTGTTGGTGTAGCACATGGTTGGAAGTGATCCTGCCCTTTAGTAATTTACCTGATTGGAAAGGGGCAAAAAACAAAATAGCAAAAAAAATCTCAAAAATCCCGCCTTCACCTATAACTATCTGAGGTGATAAAATTCTCTTAGAAAATTATGTAACCAAAATAGAAAATCTGTAAGAGATGCATTTGTTGACTAAGATATTATAAAAGGGTGACATGTTAAAATAAAGCCATTTAGTAGATCAGCTTTCATTAGTTGTTATATGAATCATGGATTTGAATAATGCCAGCAGTCTCAGATCAGCTTTCATTGGCCGTTATATGAATCATGGTTTTTTCATATTTTACGCTCATTTCCAATCAGAGAGATTACTAAGGAGCGGGGCCAGTTCCAACCTCGGGTGCACCCACACCCATGGAGAGAGGCCGGATGGTGAAGGATGGAGATCGTCGAGCCGGGGCCAGCACTCCGAAAAATTTTTTCAGGAGATACCAGACCTGGGACACAAATCCGAGTCCTCATGTGTGGCACGCTGGCAGCATTACCACTTGGCCATCCGACCGCCTGTTTCATGGGTTTGAATAATGCCAGCAGTCCGAAAAAAGTGAAATGCCATT
>AYEL01084741.1:0-22745 GCA_000484575.1 Olivierus martensii
ATATACACATATAATATACAATATACATATATGTATGTATATGTATGTATTATATGTAATATATATATATACACCTTATATATATATTATTATATACCTTATTATATATATCTTAAGATACTATACCTTATTATTATATAATATAAAGTAATATAAACTATCTAATGTATTATATATTGAAAATTTTTATTAAATTCAAAATTCTGAATAAAGAACCTTCAATCATCAAATGCATTTCAGATATTATTGATAAACAACAATATCGAAAAGTAAAAGAAGAAAACAGTTTTTAAAAATACAAAATATATGGTAGGAAGCAATACAGAATAAGTATTAATAGATATTTTTGAACTAATTAAGATGAATTTAAAGTGCATTTTATTCATCTTTGGAATAAATTTTTTTTCTTAAAATTATTTATAAAATAGTTAAAACATTAGTTTGCAGTAAAATATTTAATTTTATAACTTTTCAGACATACGTGTATAGATTTATAAAATTTCTTCACTGTTTCGTACGATTTATTTCTGTTTATAAGTTTACCAATAAATTTGTTACGATAAATACAGTAATATATTTATACTATAACTTTTTTCTTAAAATACATTTCATTAGAAATCGATAATACAGCAGAGATTAGATACTTTCTGAAGATTACTGAATCTAGAAATAACATTTTTGTTGATTTTGTGTCTTTTATCAGAAGGGAGTAAGAAACAGTGTTATTCCAAATCATAGGCAGTTCACGTCCATGGTAGGATAGATTGCTGAGTAAAGAATAAAGATCGACGAGCCGGGTCCTGATTTCTGCTGTAAAAATAATTTGAAAATATGAAACTTAAAAAATTCCGAATCGCAGATGATAGGCAGATGTCATAGGATCATCTGGAAATTTGAATTAAAATCCTCAGTAAATTTCAGGAGGAATCAAGGAGCAGATTATTGAAGTCTGTTTTTCAATCTTCTGTTTAATTCTTTATATGATATTATGAATATTTGCAAAAGTTAATTAGCAGGTTGCCGTCATCAAATATATTGTTTGCGAGATTTAGTAGCATATACAGTATAAAACTAATTTTACCTTTCGATACCTAGTTGATCATAATAAGCATTTCAAAAATATAAAAATCTGAATGACACTTGAAAGTTCCTCTTCCAGAATTTTATTTGGAATCGAATCTGGCCTCATACTTTGGAAAATTTCTATGAGGGACTAGAGGATGAGAGTCGGCCAAATGGCCGCGTGGTAAAGCTGTGGCTTATCACCCTGGAGGATCCAAATTCAAATCCGGGTCCCATATCTCCAGGAGAGGTGAGGGAACCAGTTGAAAGTTCCTCTTCCAGAAGAGGAAGCTCACTTTAGTCGACTTGGTTCGAATCAAGCTAACAATAGATCTATTTCATCCATCAATTCCCTTTGCTTCACTAAATTTCCTTTACATATTACCAGATTTCGCACAGTTCTTGCGAACAATGATCAGAATTACTGTCCCGCAGAAAGTTCAGTTTAAGAAGATACGTAGTGTAACGCGTAGTGTATGTATGTATTGCAACACTTCAGCACGCTACATGCCATAGGAATAGCATCTATTATCTCATCCTCTGGTTAGGTTAGGTAGGTTAAGCCGCCGTATCTTTTTTTTTTGCGTATTTTACGCCCCTTCTTCTTATTCTTCTTCGGGGTAATATGGAGGTTGTAGCTGATGCTTTTTCCTCCGATTGCGATAGTTACTGCTTAGGTTTCACGTGAAGCGACGAGTTGTTACGATATAACGTTTCAAATGAACGATGTGCGTCAAGTGTCCGCCTGAGGCGGAGGCCAGTATTTATTGCTTCTAGATCTGGTAGAGGAGTTAGGATGATGCCTAGTGCCACTCCTAAGATTGTTCTTGCACTTAAATATGCCGGTCACTCAATCTAGTAGTGAAAGGATGTTTCTAGATCGCCACAGTGTAGGTACGGCGGCGTCGGATGTAATTTGCGAGTGTATAAAAAGACATTTAGCGGAGCTGTATTTGTACGAAGACGATATAACAGAACTTCCGATTCGCGGCTAGAGCAGCCGATTTTTTTCACGCTCCTTTCCAATCAGGGAGATTACTAAGGGGGCGGGGCTAATTCCAATCACGGGCTGCACCCGCACCCATGAAGGGGGACCGGATGGTGAAGAACGGGGATCACTGGGACAGGCCCAGTAACCTCGAAAAAATCCGGGACCAGACCCGGGACGCGAACCTGCGTGGCACGCCGACAGCGTTACCACTCGGCCATCCGGCCGCTGCCGCCATATCTTTTTTTTTAACAGATGATGCCACTTTCCATTCAGGGAGAATACTAAGTGACGGGGCGAAACAAGCCCTTCCACAAGCTGCCCACCCCTGCGGAGCGGTCAGCCGGATTGTGGAGGACGGGGATCGACGAGCCGGGCTGCCCACCCCTGCGGAGCGGTCAGCCAGATTGTGGAGGACGGGGATCGACGAGCCGGGCCAGACCCCATGATAAAAATTTTGCAGCCGCCGTATCACATGAGGGATATACTGTATCTGGCGGCGCCACTTATAGAGCCCATCACAGGCTGGCCAACATCCATGATGGGGTCAACCGGATGATTGAAGGATGGGGTTCAATGGTTCCCTCAGCTCTCCTGGAGATATGGGACCCGGATTTGAATTTGGATCCTCCAGGGTGATAAGCCACAGCTTTACCACGCGGCCATTTGGCCGACTCTCATCCTCTAGTCCCTCATAGAAATTTTCCAAAGTATGAGGCCAGATTCGATTCCAAATAAAATTTAGAGGCAGTATAAATTTGGTTTATCCGACAAATTATTTATCTGATATCAGGATATCTTGCATATATTATCAGATTTGATATGTTAATTACTTTACTAATTAGTTAAAGTATACTGCAAAATCTCACAATGAATAAGCTATACTGTGGACAGTGGATAGGCAGCAGCCATTTCAGAACTTATTATGAGGTTGGCGTGAGCATTGAAAGATATAAATCAACTGGCTAGGACCTCACCCCTAAACAAAACGATTAGAACCAGGATTTGGTTCCGGATCAGGCAAATTTTATTAACTTTTTACACCCATTTCATATTCAGAATTGTGGACATATTTACAATGCCCGTTATATATTTATCTAAACTTCTTGTAAAAAACTTATTAACTTTATAAAATTTTAACAATTTAAATAAAAATAAAATACTGTATATAAATATAATTCTCTTTATTAACTCTTAATATTTAGAAATGCAATAAAAATATATAAGAATTAGGTCTCTCCCTCAGCACGATAATTCATATAAATGTCATCATATATAAATTTATATAAGTTATTGAGATCTAATATAGAGTCAAGCATATTTAAAATTATTAAATATGAAGTTAATATTACAAATAAGACAAAAATATTCTAAGATATTTTTTTTTTTTTTTTTTATATATATATATATTTTACGTCCCCTTTCCAATCAGGGAGATTACTAAGGGGACGGGGCCAGTTCCAACCACGGGCTGCACCCACACCCGTGGAGGGGGGCCGGATGGTGAAGGACGGGGATCACCGGGCCGGGCCCAGCACCCCGAAAAAATCCGGGACCAGACCCGGGACGCGAACCCGGGTCCTCCAGCGTGGTACGCCAATGCGTTACCACTCGGCCATCCGGCCGCCTATTCTAAGATATTGAAACAATTTCTCGAATAAATACTGTATTATTCGATTTCAATAAAATTTATATTTATTATTGAGATCTACTAGAAAATAATCGAAATTCGATCAATATTTTATCAGTAATAATGATCAAATTTCATGAATTTTCAAAAATATGTAAATTATGAATGATGGAAAGGATCATGTAATCGATTCATTGATCTGAACGAACTTACTCATAAACAATAATTTACAGTTCTATATATAGTATACTCGCTATGTCATTCATTTACCTACTTTACTGGAAAATTATATTTGGAGAAAGATTTGATTTCAAACATGAATGCATTATTTTGTCACCTCGCCTCAGATGAAAAATTAAATGAATACGGTGCTGCCTGTAAAATTTTGATTTCACTATCTCGATATTATAGGTTTCATATCGATATTAAATGCTATAATTTTTTAGTAAGCGAGATCATAATACGTTTTCTTTTAGCCTGATTTATCCTCTATTTTGATTTTGAATTATTTAAATTTGTGAAAAAATTCAATTTTCTCAATTTGAAAATAGTCTTGACCAAGTGATAGTATCATACGACCATATTAACAAATTTCTTTCATTCTTGAGAATAAGGATTGGAAAAACTGTTCAGATAACAGTCAAGAAGAAGAGCGATGAGATCAACTATTTTTTATTCTCTGAAAAAAATCCTATCAATGAACTGATTTTACAGTTTCAAAGACAAACTTTGTTATTAATTATAAATCTCCCTTATTTCATTATTTCATATCTTAATTATGATTTATTATAGTAACGTATTTACTGGTATAATTTTCTACTCTAAATCATATAATTTCCTATTTTGAATTTCATTAAAAGATATAATTTCGATGAAATGTAACAGATTTTTGAAAGAAAATTACAAAAAATAAATGTTTCACCTATCTATAGAAACTATTCAAGTAAGCTATCCAATTAAAACACGAAAAAGAGAAACCAAAATCGCAAAGAAAATTTGATAATCCACTATAAAAACAGAACAGAAATCTAATTAGCATATCGATGATCACCTAATATGTAAATCCAGTATTATTTGAATGCAAAATAATCACTGAATATTTGTCCACTATAAAAACAGAACAGAAATCTAATTAGCATATAGATGATCACCTAATATGTAAATCCAGTATTATTTGAATGCAAAATAATCACTGAATATTTGCTAATCGGCAGAACTGTTAGACAGACAAATGAAAAGACAAATTTGATCAGAAATATCAGACATACAAATGAAAGGTATAGTGGACTGTTTTCAGAGGTTTAACCTCTAGAATTATTCTTTTGATGGTTAAACTTCTGAGAACATGTGAAGTCAGAAAAATATAGAACAAGAAAAAAGGTTGAAAGAATTCAACCAAAAGAAACTGATAAAATATTAGAGAAAAAACAGGAATACTTTGATCGCATTCTTCATCCGGCAATCAGACGGTGAGTGAATTTTAGTACCACAGGAAATAATCAAAAATATCAAAGATCATATCTGCTTCGAATACAATGTTAATCGACGTTGCAGCCATTCAATATACAGTAAGACCTCGCTTAACGCTGCTCCGTTTAACGCTGTTTCGATATAACGCGGTATTTTCGAATTTTATATTTTTATTGATTCACTTTGGGGTGGTTTTCAAACCGTTATTCTTACATAAATCCGAAATCTGCAGGAATTTTTATAAGTGGCAGAATGTCTATAACCATAGTCAAGAATTATTTTCATTATAATCAAATAAATTGGAAAAATCATCAAATTAAATATTTTTCTTCTAAGAAAATCTATCAAAAGAAAATTCTAGCAATTGTATTAAAAACAACAAAAAAGTATTTTCCAAAATGACATTAAAAATCTCTCTTTAAATTTCAATAAATAAATTTTTATTGTTTTTGTAATGTGTATTTTATGTTCTCTGAATTTAATGATTCTCTCTTTATTAAAAGAAAATAACAAATTGAATCAACAAAACTCATATTAACAACAAACAGGGGATTAACCATTTTCAAATCTACCAAACAACCTAGCCAAGTTTGGTTGATTTGAAAATGGTTAATCCCCTGTTTGTTGTTAATATGAGTATTATCTGACTTGAGCAAAGTCTGTCTGCCCAGGTTTGCCAAGAGGGCCCATGGCTACGTAGATAGCCCGCCTGGGAGTGCTAGTTTTAGCCTCGTCTGATAAAAGTCTCCATAGCAATCATTACATAAGCTTTCTGAAATGGAATTCTGCCATAGGTCGCTGTGGTCTAACTGGTTAAGGCGTTTGGGCGCTATCCCAAAGATCCCGGTTCGAGTTCGGTGTGGTGACAAAATTTTATTTCGGGAAAATTAATTTAAAACTTATAGTTTAATCATTAATTACTAGATGGCGCCACCTTAGTACTAAATTCTAAATTTAATTAATTAATTATTAACTCAACAGATGGTGGCACCATAGCTTTAATTAAAAAATAATCGTTATAAAAATGTAATTTAGACTTTGTCCACCAGGGGAAGTTTGGCTAGGTTGTTTGGTTGATTTGAATCAATAAATTTTCAAATACAGTCAACTCTCTATAACTCAAACGTCCATAACTCAAAATCTTCTTTAACTCGAAGTACCTGCTTGTCCCGGGCAGGAAACACATATCACCAATGCATTATTTATCTCCTTAACTCAAAATGATTTGACGTAACATCTCCCTAACTCGAATTTTTCAACCTCGTTGTTGTCTATCGATACCTTTATTCAGAGTTGTCAACTCAAAGTAAAGCATTTATCACATTTATGTACATAAAAATAACCAAAAATTATCATAATTTTTAAACATAGAGTAAGCTTAATTATCATTCTGCTTAAAAAACGGATAAATCTGTAGTGTTCAGTGTCATCAAGTGTAGATCGTCATAGCTTCGCTGGCAGGGAAAAAAAACGAATTTTTTTCAGTTGATCAACTAGATTATTAATTTTAGATTTTACCTTATTATAAATTTCATTGTACTGTGTTGTAAACAAATTGTATCACAATTAAATTGTTTAACACGTTTTTTGTTGCGACAGTCTAAACGGAGATTTGATTATACAGTAAGTTTAACGATTTTCCCTAACTCGAAATTTCCCTAATTCAAATTTTTTTCATGGTCCCTTCAATTTCGAGTTACAGAGAGTCGACTGTATTACCAAATATAAGTTCAGTTCAGTAGGAAAATATAAAAATGACTGATTTTAAAAAAATATATTGTTTATACAAAATTATTGAAGCTTGTCTAGTTATGAACATAATTTGTACATAAGTATTGTTCATAAATCAGGTTGTTCGTAACTCAGCTACTGCTATTATTTTGGTTCCAAAAGTACTGAAATAATTTTATCTACTGTATATTGTAATATATTTCAGAATTGGACCAATTAAAAGTTTCTCATTTCACAGATTTTAATGAAAAGTTCCAAATATAAAGTGACAAATTTAATTATAATTGCCAAAATGGGGAAAATGAAAATTTGAAAAATAGTTTTTTTCAAATTTTAAAATTGTTGAAAAAGTTTTTTTTGGATTAACTTCCTTAGGAAAAAAGAATTTATAAATTAATTTTAAATGTCTGATGTTTTCCATATTTAAATTAAAAAAATAATTTAAGCAAATCTAATCATCATGCCAATTTTTCCCTGGATTTTAATGATTAAAAATCCAAATAATTTAAACTAATTTTAAATAAAAAAATAATAAAAAATTAATAAATAAAAAATAATAATAATGCTATGAAAATATTTTTTATTCACTGTCTTGTTTCACCTATCCTCGTTATTTACCTGTTAAAATGACCTCGTTTATAGCTCTTTTATTTAGCGCTTTGTTTCCTTGGAACGTATTCCCCGCGCTAAACGAGGTTTTACTGTATAATACTGTATTTCTTAATAAAGAAAAATATAAACTAGCGCATTATTTATAAATTATTTTTAATGAATAATGAAAATTTTATACTGCATGCTGCCTATATAAGATTGTGCTTTGAAAAATGGAATATTTTCGAAGTAATTTGTTTAAAATAGTAATAAAATTGTTTTCATATATGTCAACAAAAGTTTAAAATTTATTTTATATGTAGAAATTTTAAATAATGAAACCGAAAATACATCCAAAATCTATAAAAATAACTTTATGCATTAATAGATATTACAAGATGGCATAACTTCCGATAAAGAATTTTATCTTATAACTTACTTTTTCTGCAAAGATTTGAACATAATGCGACTTCTATCTTTTTCCTGTAATTTTTTTTTTTAACTTGTTTGTTCTTATATTGGATTACTAGGATATTTATTATAGTATCTAAATTTACAATAATTTTAAGGAAAATTTTGTCCATATGTTGTGATATCGAAAAATAGAACAAAAAAGGAGAAATAAATAATCAAAATTTTAATGAGAAAAACGAAGAATGAAAAATTTAAATTTCCTTATTAGAATATATAATGTTTACTTGGTCATGCTCGGGAATAATACGTGAGTAAGCATATTGTTGTGAACATCAGCACATATATCTCTTGAGTACACTAAATGCTTAGAAATTTTGGGGTCTACTGTTCTTAAATTACAGTAAATAAGGAAATAAAAAATAGTATCAAAATTATATATATATATACATATACACATACCTATATATTTTTATATAAATATATCTTACCAGAAAAATAGAATGCGCATGCCCAAAAATTTTTAAATTTTGAAAGAAATTCTTAAAATTTAATAATAAATTATAAAGAAAATCCACGAAAACTATTTACTTTACAAAGCAATAAATTTTTTTTCGAAAATAAATAATATAATTTAATATAATATTTATAAAATTGAAAATGTTTTATTTATATAAGTAAAATGAACCAATAAAATTCGTGTATTCCAAAGAACAGAATTTTACTTGATGTCTAGAATTTTATAAGATTTTTATTGTTCGTTCCCGTTGATCGGGTTTTTCAAGTATGTATTCAGTTGTTATCAATGCACTGTAATTGAATATAAAATATTTAAAATTAAATTCTCTGAAGCGTTTTCTGGTAATTGAAATGGGATTTTCTAGTAACTAACAAAAGTACCTAAAAAAGTATTTGATCGTTCCTCATAATAATGCTTACGTTTCCAGATGTCAGGAAAAATAAACGTTTTATCTGAAGTTTATTATAATTCATCAAAAAATATAAATAGAACGATGTCTCGAGATACTTCTAGCTATAGTTTTTGGAATTTACTAATCTTCCAACCAAAGTATTATGAAACCTAATTGGACTTTTCACCTTTCGAATCCATGTTCTTCTATTGTCGACATAGAAATTCCCTGTAATTTATAAAGAAAGCATAAAAAGAATATTAATAAGCATTATATTCAGCAAGGCTGGTTTAAACCATGAGCAACGCGTCTAAATTTAGATAGTATCAAAAGCAAGTACAGTAATATCTCGATTTACATAAAGACCGAGCCTTCCTTTAGTAAACTTTTATTTTTGCTAATAGGAAAAAATAAAAGTTTACTAAAAGCTCGGTCTCAAAGGCGTAAAACACGATGTAAATACGTCGGTGTATTGATGCTGATGTTACTTTCGCTATATAGCTAGACACTGCGTTTTTACGCCGAAGTTCAAGCTTGCTCAACTTTCTACGCTACGTACAAAAGTATCATGACCATTCGTCCAATCGGGATATGAACTGGTTATTAAAACTTATAGAATTATTTAGAAGCTTAAAGATGCTATTAGCGAGGTTATTTATACAAAGTCTAGTATTTTTAATTAAAGAGCTTATTCGACTTATGTCGTTTCTTGACTAAGTCGCGAGTCTTGGAACGATTTAGCGACATAAGATATGACTGTAGTATAAAGTTTTATTATACGAACCATTATTATAAAATCTGTTATTTTTGGCAAGATTCTTTATTATTTATACACTATGACTTTTAGTAAAACATCCTTTAGACAAATGGAACATCTGATATATAAATTTTTTTGGCAGAGCGGTGTAGAGTTGAAGTCCAGAACCTTTTTGAAACGCCCTAAACACCTTGGTGGATGGGGATTTATTGATTTAAATATATTTGCTATTTCTGCGCAATTGTCACTCCTCATTAATACCCTTTATATTAATAACCACCCCTCTGTTTTCTTTATACATACTTTTTGGGTGATGTTGTTAAACATCTTGCATGTCATGATTCGCACTTAAGGCATAATAAAACTGTCTCATACATTAATATCTGGAAAGACTACATACCTAAATTAGACTCTTTACTCCTTAATCTGACAACAAAAGTTAAACCTAAATGTATTTACGATCACTTATATGAGTTTGAGGACTTTAAAAGGAAAATATTGAGTGACAGTATAGCCTTCACTGCTTCCCATTTTGATAAAATGTATTCAAATACTAAAGAAGTTGTCTGGAACGGGGACATTGCAAATATTGAGATATTAAATGTTTAATTGTTTTGATATTTTTGTGTGATTTTGTAATATTTTGTATATTTAACAATATTTTTGTTTATATTATTCTCTTGTGAAGAATTTAAGTTTTTATTTTTTGCTAAGTTTAATCTTTTATTTGTATTTTGTTTTTAAATAATTTATATTATTCTCTTGTGAATTTAAGTTTTTATTTTTTGCTAAGTTTAATCTTTTATTTGTATTTTGTTTTTAAATATATCTGTTTATATACTTACCTGTAATTAAAAGTAATTAGTTTAATCTGTAAATTACTTTATTTATACTCACCTGGGATTTATTGCAGTCTTGATTGTCATTTGTATCTTCATCTGTAAACCTGAAATGGAAAAAAATTAAGTACCTGTTTTATTAATTATAATTTCATCTGTATATATTCATTTGTGTACCTGTTAAAAAATGTTTATATTAGTTATGTAATATGTTAAATTAAAAATTCTAGTATTTGTTTCTATCACCTGTAATTAAAAATAATATATATACTTACCTGTAATTAAAAATAATTAGTTTAATCTGTAAATTATTTTATTTATACTCACCTGGGATTGATTGACACTTGTATCTTCATCTGTAAACCTGAAATGAGAAAAATTAAGTATTTGTTCTTATTAATTATAATTTCATCTGTATACATTCATCTGTGTACCTGTTAAACTAAAAATTCTATACTTACTTGTATATATTCATCTGTATACCTATAAAAGGAAATGGTTTATTAGGATTTCAATATGTAAATTTTAAAATTATTATTTGTATACCTACCTGTATTATGTTATGTATCTTTATTAATACTTACATGTCTTCAGTTTTAATTTTATGCTACACTTTGATCGAAGCGGGATTAAGATGTTTTATATTACACTATGTTTACTTTTCATTATGGTCTGGCTATTGTAAATAAGATGATATTTTAATTGTTATTGACTTTTTTTATTGTTTTATTACCAGACCCAGCAGTCCCGCCACCCTATGTCTCTTCCTTGTGGCGGGGCTAGCTTTTTGTATTTTCAGAAGTGTTTAATAAAACTTTTTGAAAAGTATAAAGTTTTATTGAATCATTTTGCTGTTATCTTAACTTTGGTTTCAAAACTAAAGGCAGAATATTATCTCTAGCAAAAGCAATATTTTGAATTTAATACGGGAGTTATTAGCGATAAGTTAATCCTACCATCATTATAGGATTGGTTACAAAATGTAAGGGATTTTATATAATAAATGCATATAGTCATAAACTGAATTATATCAGTTTAATTAGAAGAAATTCGAGCTAAAATCCCTTAAAATTATAAACTCTATGAAAATCCATTTATCACTGATACCTAAAAATGAATGTACTGAAAATAGATTATTCGAAAAACCTCTATATTCACAAAAGATTGGAGTGTGTCATTTCACGAAGAAGAATAATAGATTCGATTTTCTTCAAAGAAACAGTAACCGTTGAAAGATATCACGATATTTTTCATTGCAACACTTGAAATAAATAAAATAAATTGCTGGTTCCAGTAGGACGATATAACTCACACTGCAAATTCCGCAATAATTCTACTGAATGAAATTTTTGATGACTATATTGTTTCTCCAAGTTTATGTTACCAATCACCTGGTTTAAATTCTTTACATTTTTACTTGTGAAAGCATGTAATTATTTTAAAATAAAGTACTGTATCCAGAGCCGGCCCAAGGCATGATACAAGTGATACATAGCATCAGGACGCCCCCGTATAGGGGGCGCCTTACAAGATTATTTTTTTAAATAAAATGTATGCTATTTATTATGAGCAATTTTGCAACTAAATATAAAAGCCAGAAAAGTAAAATTTTAATATTAATGTTTGCTTATAAATTTAATTTTGTTAAGAATTTAAGAATTTATAATACGAGTAAATCCGTTTTGTTTTATGTATACTACTTAGTACTTATGTAGTGTTTTTTTGTAATTAATTACATTATATTGCATACCAGATATTCTATAAAGATTTATATTAAATTATTAATAACAATGTATATTTTGATTATTTTTATTACCCGAAAATTAGCCATTATTTTCTTTAAATAATATAATGGGGATGCTATAAAAGAACTTTGCAGCAGAGCGCCGACTACCCTAGGGCCGGCTCTGACTGTACCTCTTTATGTATACTACTTAATACTTATGTAGTGTTTTTTTGTAATTAATTACATTATATTGCATACCAGATATTCTATAAAGATTTATATTAAATTATTAATAACAATGTATATTTTGATTATTTTTATTACCCGAAAATTAGCCATTATTTTCTTTAAATAATATAATGGGGATGCTATAAAAGAACTTTGCAGCAGAGCGCCGACTACCCTAGGGCCGGCTCTGACTGTACCCTATCCAAATCTAATCCACATACTTTTAAAGAAAACAGCAAAATACTGAACAGTATAACCATTCAGTATTTTGCTGTGTAATTAATAAAAATGGACATCGCGAATTAACAGAAAACAGCAATTATACGAAAATTACTGTTTTCTTGTAATTCTGTAAATTTGTTTTTATAAAAACATGGGTGAATATTTCCAAAATACACTACATTGCAGTTTAAATCAACAATTTTATTATATTATAATACAATATATGTAGAATAATTATCATGTAATGTTTAAATTATTCGACAAATAAGATTATATTTTAATTTGATATTATATAAAAATAAAAATTATATAGTATAAAAATAAAGTTTTGTGCTAAAATATTTTAACATGTTGACTTTTGCTGCTAGGTATCACTAATTCATCTATTGTATTGTATTATATACCTCTAATTCATCTATATATATTGATAGATACTGTATATAAATTTCTGTAGGTTATTTACAGTAACTAATTCATCTATTGTAATTCATCTATATATATTGATAGATACTGTATATAAATTTCTGTAGGTTATTTACAGTATATAAAAGCCAATAGATACCTTATTGATAATACATAGCACTCTACCATTCATTTTAAAGGTTACATCGGGAAAAGTAAAAGTTTTCTCTGAACTCTCATATAGTTTTTATAAAAAATATAAAAAAATGAACGATAAATTGATGGCCTCTAGCGACAACATTTCAAACTTATCAACCTGATAACACTTCTTGCGGTGAGTTTGAAAATGTTGTTCAATTCCCATCAAATAAAATCTATTGGTATCAGGTACCACTAACTAGGAATTGTTTTATACAGATATATAGTACATAGGCGTACAGTAAAACATTTATTTTTTATAAAACATTTTTAACATGACAGTTTTTGCTTACCGTAAATATTACTCAGATATGCCATTTATGCTGGACAAACTGATGAGAAATTTTCGTTTTTGATTTAAAGATATTATCAAAGAAAATTGATGTTCATTCCAAAACCTTCACGAATTTACAAAGTTTATTATCAAATTATATATTAATATACAATATATTTAAATTATTAATAAGTTTTAAGTGAAATTTAAATAAATTTAATCTTTTCTATATAAAAGCATTTTCTGAAATATAGCGAAAATTTAAAATCATTTAATTAACTCTTGAGATTCAATATGCGATGAAAATAAAATATCAACTGTTTGTACTGTCTACATTTCACAGAACAAACTATGGGACCCGCAGACTAACGGAATGACAGGCCTTATTCGTTCATGGACTTATGGGTAAGGATGGGAGAACAGTGGTTTTTCTCGATTAAAATGAACCCGGAGACAAATTAAAACAAATCAAAGATTTATCGAAAGAGGTAAGAAAGAGTTTTTATAATTTTTTTGGTCTTAGAATGGCACCCAAACCAGAGATCAATAGGATTGGTGAGTCGGCCGGATTGGCCCGTGGAAATGCTTCGACTTTCCACTCTGGAGGACCCGGGTTCGAGTCTCGGGTCCCACCCTTGAAATTGATTAAATTTAAACTGATTGTGTTTTTAAGTATTTTGATTATTAAAATTGATCAAAATTAAAACTGGTTACATGTTTAAATATTATGACTGTTGAAACTGATTTCAAAAATGTAATTAAATATTAATTACATTTTTAATATTTTGATTGTTGAAATTGACTAAAATTAAATATTAATTACAATTTTAAGTATTTTTATTATTGAAATTGATCAAAATTAAAACTGGTTACATGTTTAAATATTATGACTGTTGAAACTGATCAAAATTAAATATTAATTACATTTTTAAATATTTTGATTGTTGAAATTGACTGAAATTAAATATTAATTACAATTTTAAGTATTTTTATTATTGAAATTGATCAAAATTAAAACTGATTATATTTTTAAGTATTTTGATTATTGAAATTTATCAAAATTAAAACTGATTATATTTTTAAGTATTTTGATTGTTGAAATTGACCAAAATTAAATTTCTTAGAAGTCTGTTAAAATTTAATTATAATTAATCTATCTATTTACTCACATACTTTCTATCTCGTTCAATATTTATTTTTATTTCTCTTTCTAGCTTACATATACATACATTAATCTTTTATTTTCCTTTCAAAATATTCTAATTAAAATATTTTTGGCGTTTTGAAAAGACGTAACATTTTCCGAAAATTGGAAAAAGAAATAAAAATACCGAAAAATTCTCCAGATAAACCAAAAGTAACACATTGACAACAGTCGAAATACCTCAATAAAATCCAACTTCCAGTTTTCATCATTGTTATTTTATTTTTTATTTTTTTTTTAGAAATTCTAAAGCAAACTCAGAAGCGAATCTTCCCAAAAGGATAAGAATTCTAATTTAATTATATCAATGTCTTATTTTTGATCTTACAAGATTTTTAAAATTCAATCTTATTATTGGAGCGAATCACTTCTCTAGAGATTTCGAAGGTTTCACTTACTGCAACTCGAAGGATTCTTAAAACAAGAAAAGAAGAAGTGATTGCTACTTCGAAAGAATCTTTTAAACTGTTACCAGTTAAGCTGGAAAATAATAAATTCGTCGGATTATTCTTTATTATCGGGTATTATTTACCTTTAAAATATAATTAGATTATGGTGCATGAATATCAAATTTGTAAATGAAAAGGTGAAGAAATGGTTAATTCAGCAGAGACTCGAGATGATATGATAATGGTAGCGCTGGTAGTTTTTTTTTTCTATCTGTAGAGTGTTAATCCGTTTCAAATACGTTTGCCGGAAACAAGAATGGGTTGTTAAATCGTAATGAACTCTTTCGTCTCCATATTTAAGTCGTCATTAGGTTTATCGTCTGGCTCGTTGCCAATTACTGCATCACTTCTCCGATTTGGGAAAGGAGAATATTAGGTTCGACTGTGCTTCAGCATCCCTTCTCTTTCTTTACACCTCATTAACATTTTATTACGTCGCTTCTTGGAATGTGTTCGAAGCGGCAGCAGTAATCGCTTACCTGACACCTGTCGAATTTTTATCCATGTTAAATAAAGCCATTTTGAGCTTAAAAGCAATCATATAACCGAAACATATTATTAAGTACATGATTCTTGACGTAATTCCCGTTTTATTATGTCATGAACCGTAATTATTATATCAGTTTTGCCGTTACTGAATTTATTTCTTTCGTCTTGTTAGAGTTTCGATGCACATAAACTAAGAAAACTAAGAATATTTTTGAATTTCTTAATAAAATCCTCAAAATCCATATTGTTTTGTTTACATCACAAACATAGACGTCTATAGCCTAAAATCATGACATATATTTTTATAGCCAACATAACGTGATTAATAATTATTAATAAAATTCTTAAAGGCATCACAATTATTTAGCAGTTTTTAGTTTTTATGTTTTATTACTTCTTTCGCTCTTGTACGCCATTTAAGATATCCTGTTTTTAGTAGAAGAACGAAACTAAACTTGGCCTATTATTTAATCAATTTATCAAGTTCTTTTACGAAAGTTTTGTTAGAAAAGTTATCTCTAAAAGATAAATTAAGATTAAAACAATAATCAAATAATCGCATTGATGGAATTGGGAATCGCGTAATCGTATTATGTGAGAGGTGGATAAGTATGAATCACCTATGTCACGCTTATTTTCCAGTTTTTTTTTCGCATTTAATCGTAACTTTTAATCAATTGGCTGCAAAAATGTATTATTGCAACGTTTAAAACATAGTAGACATCTTTTTTTTTAAACTTAATTTCTGTATTGATGATTTCTATGCTGACATTAATTTTTTTTGCTTCTGTTCGCTTTTCTCTTTCTTATATTTTTCTATTTTATAACTTCGTTATTTTTGTCTTTCCTACTCACTTTTCCTATTTTATAACTTCGTAGTTTTTGTCTTTCCTACTCACTTTTCGTATTTTATAACTTCGTAGTTTTTGTCTTTCCTACTCCCTTTTCCTATTTTACAACTTCGTAGTTTTTGTCTTTCTACTCACTTTTCCTATTTTATCACGATTTCTTTTTAATTTTTATTCTTTTTGTTATCTTGGCATATTTTATTTCCTTTCTCCTTAACTAATCGCCTGTTTCTTCTGCTATCATCAAATCTATTTTTATAGTTTCTCTGCTTTAAAATGAACACGAAAATTGCATAAAATTTCGTACAAAACAAGAATTAGGTTACAAAAACATTGTTTTCTATCACCCTTATGCCTTTCCATTTCTATTATTTTTGGGTTTGTTCTTTTCCATTTTTCTTGTTGCCGAATCATCGCCATTCATAATGTATTCGTTCGAGCAGATTTTGTTTTTTTCTTCGATCTTACTCGCAATTATAGTAATATGTTCGATACTATAGTTCTAATTGCATCTTAGGCAAGACAATATAAAAACAATGGCAATCATAGATCTTACGTATTTATGGTAGACGATGGTAACAATCGAAATTAACCGTTTCTACTATCCAGGGAGTGTTTAGATAAGATTTTATTATCGTGCTACAAAGCTGTATAATTTAACTACTCGTATGTTTGCTGAAAACTTCCTTGCATTTCAGTAATCACTATTTGTCCCTTAGGAAATAGTCAAAAGACATGCAGGTCATCAATTGTTTTGTTCCAACAGTTCGACCAAATCTCTCTTTGTAATATTACTTCTTCGGTAATAAATTACTTTTTATAAATTTAGATTTTTTTATCGTTGAAGTTTCTTCTGAATTCCTATTTAGCTTTCACTTATTCTCTTTATAATTACGTAGATTAAGTAGTGATGAAGAAAAGAAATCAGGAAAAATATGTCTCGTTTCTTTTGTTACTTACTAAATTTACAATGTTATCGTAGACGTAAATTCGAGATTTATTTCTGCAGTAGCATCTCCACCAACTAAAAATTTCATTAGATACTAACCACTAGATATATATATATTTTTAACTCGAATTAAGTATTTCCACGAACCAAGAACTTTCTATTCTCTAATATATTTTCTTAATGGAATAGAAAAGGCAAAGAAAGTCGGATTAGGAAAAGTCGAAAGTTAAATCACTGTTTGGGAAAGAAGCAACACATTTGATCTATTGTTAACTTAAGAGCTCTCCTTTAGAAAGAATCTGTGTGGAGTTAGTAGATTCTTTCCTCTTTTAATGGGAAAATTGCCAACTTGATAAAGTCAACGTTGACTGAATCTTTAATATTGGCGGATTTAAAAGATTGATTTAAATCACTTATAAGGATTTTAAAATTAAATCGACAAATCTGAAGACAGGTGGCCATATCAGCAAAAGAAAAACTGAATAAGATGCCCAAGAAGCATCTGTAACAATTAATGAATATCGTAGTTAGTCCATATCGAACACGAACAAAGTTTATTATCTTGTAAACAACTCGAAAGATTTATTATTATTAAAGAATATTAAATGGTTAACATCTTATTATTATACAAATCATGCTCTTTATAATTATAAAATTAAAATTTGGCTAATTAATATGCAAGAAATCATTATATTACTACAACAAACTATCATTAAATTTGATTTTATAATTAAAATTTGTTTAAAGAGAGTATAAAATTATAAAATTTCTTCAAAATTTCATGCAATTTTTTTCTCAAATAAATAAATAAATAATGTAATCATCCATTACATGAACATGTCTATAAATTCGGATTATTTTTTTTAAATTATTTTTTTTTTTTGTTTTATTTTTTCCTCTTCCTTTTTTCTTTTTTTTTTTCCTCTCTTCTTTTGCAAATTCGATTAAGGTTTTGTCATTCGTGACATTCCCAGTTTTATTTTTTCCTCTTCCTTTTTTCTTTTTTTTTCCTCTCTTCTTTTGCAAATTCGATTAAGGTTTTGTCATTCGTGACATTCTCATGTCAAGCATTGCTTTTTGTTACAAAAATGTCACCGGAATGGGTAATAGATATATTAAGTATGATAGAAGACGAGTTTTTACTTTTTTTTTATAATGGCATTTTATTTTTTTTTAAGAAAAATAAATTTTATAAATCCAAATCTAAAAAATTTATTTATTTAAATTTAAATTTAATTAAAGTAAAAAAAAATTATTTAAATTTATTCTCGAGATATATACGGGATTTGTATTCTAACTTATAGAAATAAAAATTGAAAATCACATTTTATAGACATTTTTTTTTGTTCTTCCCCCTGGAAAGAGTTTGTGCAAAGACATAAATCACTCGAGTTTGTTAGATAAATCGAAAAAAAAAAAGTTCTAGCACATTATTCACGCCAATGTAAAACTAATAAGTTAAAAATATGCGATATCACATGTTAAAACTTAGTTTTACAAAATTAAAATTTTAGGATAGATCGAAAATTCGGGGGATGTAATCGTTTCGAAGTTTTACTTTCATTAAAATATTTGAATAGCTACACTTGACCTCATTTTATGTAAAAATAGTTTACTTGATTAGTTTCAGATGTTTGTAATGGTCATAAGATCATGTGTTTGTAATGACGATGAGTAATAAAGGGTATATGACACCTCGATGCCGATCCTTTGTTCGAGTTTTCTAACCTCAGACTTTAATTAAGTAGCGCATAAAAATGGTTATATAAAAAAAATGAAAAAATTATAAGCCGAAATCCAGTTTCTATGAGATATTAAATAGCATAAGAAATTGTAAAAGTGATAAGAAAGAAAAAAAATGCCCCTTCTTGAAACGAAATATCTACTTCATCTAATAACTTGAGCTGGAAGACATTCCTCTTGAGGTAAGAAGGATGGAGTTTTCAATTACAAACACTTTTTTTTTTGGTAACTTGACAGAGGAAAGAGTAAGATAGAAAAGAGGGGACAAAAATTCGACAGGAATCTTGAAAAATAGGCAATTTCTGCGCTGCCAAACGCCGTTTGCATAAAAGCCACGGAAGTTAAAGAGGAAAGGGTGGTAACTGGTGAGGAGCAAAAGCTGTAAATAAGGAGAAAAAATGAGAAGCCCTTGGCGGAAATCGGATTGGAAAGAAAATGTCATTCCGTGTTTACTCATAAGTGAAATTTCATTTCGTTTGAAACTTTTGACACTAATGGCACGCATAAAGATCGCTAGAATAATATTCAAAACGGTTCATTTACCAACCATGATTGATGTATAGACAATTGTTTATCTGATCGAATGTGTAGAAATGTTCAAAAAATTCTTATTTAACGAATTTTCTGACATCTTTTAGTGTTGAATTTGAATTATCATTTCTCTCGCAGTTTAGTAACGATTAGTTTGAACGGAACTGCTACTGAAAGAACGAAAACTTATGTCTACGTCAAATCTGTCCATCGTTTGAATTTTTTAAACCTTGTATGTAAATACTACCAGCATGTTTTAAAAGGGAACGTGATGAATGATTTCAAGAGCCATTTCTAGAATTGAGGAAGTTAAATTCGAATATTCTATTATCAGAACATTACATATTATGATGAATATTATGGGAATAACCCGCAATAAAATGACTATTATAATAATATATTGTCTAAGATTTTATAAAATGTATTTTTTTTAGAAAATTACAGTTTCCACTATACATAAGTTTAACAAATTACCAAAAAAATTTAAGACATGTAATATAATTATTATTCATTTCTTTTTTGTTAAAACATTTGGACAAAACAATTGGCTAAACATTCTAGGCCATTACTTGCGCAAGTAAAGTTACTTGTGCAAGTAATGGCTTAGGAGTTACTTGTGCAAGTAATGGCTTATGAGTTACTTGTGCAAGTAATGGCTTATGAGTTACTTGTGCAAATAATAACTTAGGTGTTACTTGTGCACGTAATGGCCTAAATTAGGAGTAACTTGTACAAGTAATGGCTTAGGAGTTACTTGTGCAAGTAATGGCTTAGGAGTTACTTGTGCAAGTAATGGCTTATGAGTTACTTGTGCAAGTAATGGCTTATGAGTTACTTGTGCAAATAATAACTTAGGTGTTACTTGTGCAAGTAATGGCTTAGGATAGTCAATGGTTAGTCTTTTTACAAATGTTTAGTCTTTTTACACTCCATCAATGGTTATAACTCAAATTTTGAAATCTTGTGATTTAGGACCTCTCACGTCCAAAGCGACGAAATGCTTTCTATGGCGATAAGAATAACACGAATTTTAATAATAATAATAATAATTGATATTTCTGTATACAGCAAATATTGAATATAGTCGAGACAGTAATTGAAAAATATTCATTATAGTAAAATTCTTGTTAGGAATCTCGTATTTTAATTTAGCAGAATTTAATAATCATGTTTCGTTTCTATAATCAATATTTCTGAAGAATTTCAAGAATAATGAAAATGCTATTTTAAATCATTTCATGTAGGCAATAATAGCAAAAAAGTATTAATTCAACGTTTCTCAGTTATTTATTAAAATCATCAAGGCAATAACCATGGCTTACTTTCCAGAGTTCGAACCACAGTCGCATTAATCGTTAAAGATTTGGATGCAATAGACGAAATCCTTCTCAGCCAGAAAAATGCATTAGACAAAGAAGATAAATCACAATACCGTTGCATAACAATAAATATAGATTGTAGTTGTTTCTAGCGAACTTAGCACGTGTGGTTAAGAAGAAGGAACAAAACAAAGTCTTTCTGGACATCGAAAGTGATTTTATCGACTTTGCTGCCTCCCAGACCCATTAACTGCCTACACTCTGATAACGCGTGGAGTGATGTAATAAACGAAAATAATGGCGATGAATTGGCCAAGGATAGTGGCTTGAGAATACTCAGTTTTTTCATTCTGTCTTCAGTTCTCTGACGAGTATGGAGTGCAACGTCTTGGGAATCCAAACAACTCTCAAGTGAAGATAAGTGTCCTCTTTCTTTTACGCTCATGAAAAGTCTGTAGTGAGAACAATGGGATTTATTGCTTCTCTTAACCATCTTCGTTTCTGGAGATTATGTAAGCAATTATAGCGAGCCGAGTAAGAAAAATATGTTACTTGGAAACAATAGCAAAAATGGAAAACGTTCCCAGCACTTCCGTTTATTGTTCCTTATCGCTAATGTTACTCGTTTTTAATACTATAATAATAATTAATTTCTGAAAGTTTTTCTTTAGAAAAAAAAAAATTATTTATTTGTCTAAAGCCAGTTTCTATTCTTTTATTTTGCTATTCTAATTTCGTACTTTGAGTTAGAATTTAATCTATGGAGATATATTTTAGCCAGCGTAAGAAAAAGAAAAAAATATTATTTAAAGTATATTAGAAATGAATTTTTTCGGAAATTTTCCACGGAATTTTGTTTTATGACGAAACATTTCGTTTTTACCTCTTCGACTTAGTTAGATAAATTGTCGATTGTTCTGGAATCAGAAACGCCTTCCCTACAGCATTTCGATCACCGTGTTGGGATTTTGTAGCCAGCACGAGAAGTGCAGTACAAAAAAATACCAGTAGATATTCAGGAAATGGCCTGGTTTGTCACCCGAATGTACCAACATCTAACCACTTGTCACTCTCGATAGCGAGCGGAGTGTCATTTTCGTGACATCTACCCACCTTACAGCAGGAAAAAAATAGCAAATCTGAGGATTATACGTTCTTCGATAACATTTCGTGAAAATCACGCTAACTTAATTAATATAAATGTCGTTTATTTCTTTATATATACATTGTACGTCACCAACAATTAGAAAACAAAAGTTTACAAATATACTGTAAAAATCTTTAAGAAATTGTAAACAATTTATTAAAGATTGTAAAACAATCTTTAATAAATTGTTTACAATTTCTCTCATATTTTTATATAAGCACGATAAAGAAGCATTTGTTATAATGGATGTAGTAAAAAATCATTACATGATATCACCATAATATTAAAAAAAAATTGTTTTATGCCTGCAGTCATGTACGTTATAATTAACAATTTATCCGGTTTATATCAGTATCCCGGTTTTGTCAATACCCACCAAGACAATCGGAGTTAGCTGTTTATTTGAAATTAATGAGAGAATATTTATAAAATCTTATTCGTTTAAGTTAAAAAAAGTTTCGTATATGCCTTTTGTGATGTGTAATAAAATATCAGCATAAATCATTACAAAATGATATCAGCATAAAATTAAAAAAATAACTGTTAACAATAGATATACCGTTTTCAAATTAATAAAACAAAAATTCAGTAATAAAAAATATAATTTTTTAATTTAATCATATAAA
>AYEL01084742.1:0-125685 GCA_000484575.1 Olivierus martensii
GGTAAATTGGTAAACCGGTATACAATCCCTACTTGGGACACTGACTGACAAGGATGTTAGGAAAAGCCATCTCAAGGTACAATGTTGTATTGTACCATGAGTGTTCAATGTTGTATTGTGTTCCATTCCTATATAGGAATGGAACACAATAAAACATTCCAAACTGGAATTCATTACCAGTTTGGAAATTTTTTGATATCACCTTATTTATATAGATTAAATTTTTAATCTTAAATATGTATTCAACTTACTTTTCTTCTTTATTAAATGAATTAGTCTGTTTACTTCGACTGTATGGAATTGGTGAATAACTTAAAGATCTTGATTCCCTATTTGATGATAAATGCTTTTCATTTTTCTTATGAGTATCTCTTTCATTGGCTCCCCTTTTATGATGTTTCTTCTTAACAAGTAACTTTTCTCTAAAAACAAATTTTTACAATTACAAACATTTTTTAAATTTCTTATATGTTTTGGAAGTCTTTTTAAGCAGAATTAATTATTATTAATCATATAATTTCAAAAAATTAATAATAAAATGAAATTAAAATTTTAAATAATAAATATGATAAAATAATATTAAATATATTGGGAGATTTGACAAACTTGTTTAATTCAGTTTTAACTTTTTAAGTTTTCTATTGATATGCACACCATTCTTAAATATCAACTAGTAAATATTTCTGACATTTTTAATATAGGCCAATCCCAGTTTATGATACTAAAGCATTCTTGGAAAATGCTCCTAAATTCTCGAAGTAAATCTTCAAGGGTAATAATATGTTAAAAACATCTTAAAGTATTTGTTTAGCATGTATTAGACTTATTTAATCAAATTCTTGTAAATCAGGACTATATTATCATTAATTTAAATGGAAAACATTATTATGCTTTCCTGAGCTTCAAAAATGTCACTCATTTTTCATTAAAATATCCTAATATACTATCTAGTTACATAACATACAGAAAAATTACATCATCATTTAGCATTAATTTTCATAATGCAACCTAATAAAAAGGCAATTTTATTAAATAAAGTCCATAATAAATATGCCAAACAGGTCATTTACAATTTGAAGAATACAATTCAATTCCAAATCTCATACTTTCAAGTTTCACATTGAAGATCTGTTGGCTGATCCAATTATAGTGTGGGCAATGTGTGACAGACCCTGGAATAGCCCTGTTGTTTAATCATCTGTGATTGGAAAGCAGCATAAAAATAGAATGAAAGAAAAATTGTCCTCAATAAAAGCTGATAACTATTACTGTTTAGTAATTTCAATAAAATATTCTTTGCATGAAAATAATAGTTATAATAATTCATTTAGAACATTATCAAATACCATTGATATAATAATTTTTTTTTTTTGTGTTTTATGCTGTTTCATCCTGCATAGTAAAATACTTGTTTACTACCTTGGAGGATCCAGGCTCAAATCTGATCCCACACCTCCAAATTTTTATGAGAGGATGGAGTCAGACTCATTGAATCCTTCCTTTAACCTTTTGGTTGATCTCATCATGGGTGTTAGCCAGCCTGTGATAGGAACTAAAAGTAGCCAGTGCCAGATAGAGTACAATATATCCCACAAGCAATAAGTGCATTAGTGGTTTAACAAAAACTAACTTAACTGTTTTACTGACTGCTTATATCTACATAAATCGATGAAATATATCAACCATGGGCCACTCACATTCTTAATAGAATAGAGTTTCAGTTGTAGGATTTAGTTCAATGAGTCAGACCCCTTTTAAGAAAATATAGATCTCAGGTTCAGAATTGAATTCAAAACTTCTGGTTGTAAGGTAAATCTATATCATGCAGCCATCTGGTTGACACTTATGAGGTGAATGGAACTGTGAAAAAAGCTGATGATTGAACCAGGAAACCATGTATAAATTTTAAGGATTTATAAATAAATTTAAAAAGTTAATTTATAAAATAAATATGTATTTTTTTTTAAATAAAAATATAAAATTTAAGTAAAACTAACAAAATATAATAAAATTTGCGTACAAAGCTAACAAGTTAACTATATATAATAAATTTAATATACTGTATAAGTTCTATGAAACTTTTTTTATAGTTATTTTCTAACTTTTAAAAATTGCATATTAAAACACAAAATAGTTTTAAAATCCAAACTTGCTTATTTTATTTCATTTCAAATTTTATTTTGAAATCTTAAACGCTTGATAGATGTAAAGTTGTTGGTTAAAATTAGCATTTATAAAAATATAACTTAAGTGTTTTTGTCAACATTTTAATTAAATTCGTTTCATCTTTAACTATTCTTTGGAAATGATACGATATCAGAGAAAGAAAAAGAATCTTCATTTAATTACATTTTAAAAATTGATTATAAACTTTGATAAAAAAAATATATATATATAAAAAGCCACGTAATATAACACCAGTTGGTGAAATCTGATGTCAAACTGAGAAGCAAAAGTATCCTTAATTAAAAGCTTAGGAGAAACAATTAATTGTCACTCAATGCATAGAAAGAATAAAATCTTATTTTTATATAATCTCCATTATAAAAAATAGTTAACTTATCGAATCTAAGCTGAATAAAATTCTCAAAAAAAGATAAACAATAACCTATAAAAGAACATCTTGACTGCCATTGTGTTTGTGTTTCATGTTCTAGCTGATGAAAAAATAGCAAGACTTTTATTGTTTTAGTTTATATTTTTTATGTATTTTTTAAAAATAAATTCACCACAATAGAACTTTAATCAAGAAAGTAAACAATGCGATATTGTTTATAAAACTTCGAAACCAGAAATAATATCAATTATTCTATAGAATCAATGGTTACAAAAGTGAACGTCAATAAAAATTTTTATACAGAACGGTATGAGTTTCAAAATGCTAAGTAAGCTATCAGATAATTTTTAATTTAATGATTTTAATCCAATCAAGAGTATTATTTATTAGATAACTTTAAGACTTCATAAAGATTTGTGAGAAATGAATTTTAATCTCTTATTTTCCAGAATATGACTAAAATTTAAGTGCCAGCGTTTTAAGAAGAAAAACAGGATTTTATCTTTTAATTTTCATTGGATGAATTCCTCTGAGTATGATCTTTTAAACTTAAATAATTTTTCAGATAAATATGATTGAATAATTTAAATATCTGAAAGAGGAAAAAAGAACTAGATATTCGAAAAAAAATCCATATATTTTCTTAATTCTGATATCAAAAATTTTAAAACAGTGTTTTTATCAATATATATGTTACAGTAAAAATGATTAATTGGTGATTATGTATAATCACCAATCATCTTGGTAAGTTCGATAAATTTCACTAAATTTTTCGCTTTTACCCGCGATTATGTATTATTCCAAAATAAATTTGATAAGTTTAAAAGTAATATATTCAGCGATATTTATCAAAGTGATTTTTGCTTAATTTCCAAAATATAGTTCATAAATTTTATAAATATCATGAAATTTCTTACCTTTGTTGTTTTAATTAATAATTTAATTATAGGGTTCTGTTATTTCACTTATACAATACCTTATTAGCACTCATTCATCTTTAACTTCGATTATCTCTAGCCGTTTCAGTACGTTTTCAACGTTGTCTTCCACACCCTCTTGGCCAAATCCACATTTCTTTCAAGGATGTTTTTCAGAGTCTTCTTGAGGATACAACTCTGGATTATGCTTCTAACGTTTTGGGACAAATCGATAGCTCGGATAATTTTTGTGGTAAGTTGTTATAAAACCATTCCAAGTCATCACAAAGGGAATTATCTTTATTTGGCACTTATATATCACGCTCAGTTCATTTGTCATTAATTCATATTTCCTCATTTTTTCATTTTCGACTGTTAACAAATCTTGATTTATGATTTCGATTTCAATAAGATATATAACCTTTCTTTTTTGCCATATAAAAACATATCGGGCCTATCGTGTTTAAGTTTTATAGACGTCTTTATTCGGGTGTCAATTCTAATTTCCGCACCTTCATTTGCGATTATTTCTTGAATCGAGTGAGATCTTATTTTCTTTGACTGCTTAAAACCGAACTTATTACATAAATGACGATGAATGCAGCCAACTACTTCATTACTCGACGAGCATTTACCACCCTAGACTGGCGATTATGCATAATGTCCGGTAAATTTGATTAATTAGGTGCGATTTATCATATTAACCACTACAAACTAGCGAGTACGCATGATCACTGTAAATATGATAATAGATGAAAAAAATTTATCACTTTTTACCGAAATCGTTGGTGATTATACATAATAACCGGCGATTATGCATAATCACCGGATTAATCACTTTTACCGTAACATATACTGTATATCTTCGAATTTATAAAAATTTAATTAATTGAATAATCTTGTGAATCGATCCTAACAATGAAAATAATTTACACGACGTATAAAAAAATCCATTAAATGGAAATTTAATATCAAAATATTTCATTTAACGAAACTTTAAATTAGCAGTTTTGTAAAAAATAGGTATCAGTCCTCTTCTTCTGAATATTAAAAAATTTTTGATTTTTCATTATCATTGTTAAGTGTTTTTTCACAATAAAATATTAAAGTGTTAATTTTCCTTTATGTAGGGAATTACTATTAGCAAATATTATACGAGATTATATTTCGTTATGAGTCTAACTTAATGCAATAAGAAGACTTAATAGGAGAAAAAAGAGAGAGAACATCCTTCCATGGATATCTAAGACAATAAACATATTTTTCTTTTTTTTTGGATTTCAATGGATGCAAGTAACAAGGGAAACCGAAAAATGTTCCCAATATGTGTCTTTATCCTTGATGATTTGAAGTGTGTTTTTCTTTCTTGGCTATCAAAATACCATCAAGAGTTATTTGCCACTAACCTTGTTCAGAAAATAGAAACATATTAAAAGCAAACTGTTCAATTCATATTTTGCATAATATGAGTAAATTTGCTTGTGATAGATTTATTTGCCACTTCTAGTTTAACTTCTTGGAATAATTCCTTTTAACAGTTAATGACATAATTTAATGTTCTTGAAACATTAAATATCACATTATTTTATTTCGTTTTTATTTCATTTTTTGTAAATATTCGATTTTTAACTGTATGAGTTTGTGATATAATCATGGAAACATAAGTTCTAGAAACATGATTTATAAGATGTTTTCATCGATCTAAATTATGATTTATTAATGAATCATTCACTTAAAAGCGTAATTCTCTTGCAAAAATTACAAAAAATGATGTAAATAAATCACATAGATATAATTAACCTCAAATAGTTGAATTAAAAATTTATTAATACTAATATAATGCAAAATTTTGTAACCTAATTCAAAAAGTTTCTTTTAATGAAAAGAATTGGAAGTCTGTAAAAACTTGAATAAAATGTTTTTGCATTTTCTTTAATCGGTAATCACAATTATAACCAGTATTCCCATTAGTACTAATTATTAATAATAATCTGTCTGATCCTCTAGAGAAACAATTTCAAATATTAATCCGGCTCATTAATTTTGTTTCAACATCGAATACGTAATTTTTCGAATAAAATTAATTAGGTAAGTCGGAATTAATTAATTTTCTTCGAAATTGAATTACTCTTCTCAGAAATCAAAGCTTAATCTTAAGCTTAAGCTTAAGATTAAGCTTAATCTATAATTAGCTTAATCTTCCAATAATCTAAAATTTAATAATATTTCCTGATGTTTTTTTTAATATAAAATGTCAGTAAATCGGTTAAAGCTTAACTGGAGACATTTAACTAACTCTCCACACACACTCTAACCTAGCAACTTTTCTTCCGATATTTATTTAACGAAGACGTGAAATTATTCGAGAATAGAATCTTGATGCGAAAAATTAAATAAATGTCGCATTTTATGATACTACGGAAACTTTTCCCATTTTTGAAAGAAATCTAGCTATCAATGTCGTGCGCCTAAAGCACAAAATATTGATAATTCTTCTAAAGACTAGATTTTTTTAATTAAATAATTAAACATCTTTCGCTTTAATGAGTTTCTTCAATGAATATTTATTAGTATAATAATATAAAATATTCTTATTTGATGAAACGGCTAAAATTTTTGAAGAACTTCTTTCATTCGTCTTCTTTCTAACTTATATAATTATCAAAGCAAAAGTTAATTATATCAAAATATTCAGAGGAAATTTAAAAGGATCCTAAGTAATTTCCGGAAGAAATTATTTTGAAGAAACCCTATTCAAGACATTAGATTTTGCCATGAAATGAAAACTTTAAGAGGTATCGGCAATATTGAAATATATCCATCAGAAATTCATTAGATATTTTACAGCAGATAATTAACGTTCCTATTTTAGAAAATCTATATAATTGGCAAAATAATCATTTTTAAATCTGTCATTTTAAAATGATTACCTAGCCAATTATATTTGCTTATCTGAATTAAAATAGTTAATAATTTATCTAAACTGTTATCTTTAAATCAACTAAAATTAAAACAAAGATAACTTATATCATTTTGCAAGTTTTACATAATTTCCTAAATTTAAACATTCGTCTAATAAAAAAATATTATTTCGGTTTATAAAATCAACTCGAAAGTTATTCAGATTATTTATTTGGTAATCAAAATTATTTTCTATTCAAATATTTAAGTTAATTATAATAAATTCAGAATTAAAATCGTTATTATCGCATAATACATTAAGAGTGCATAATATATTTAATGGTTAGAAATCTCGAAAATTTACTTATTACTTTATAAATTGTTAGTTAATAATTAAATAAAATTTTATTGATAATTTATACATATTTGAAATTTACATTAAATAAGAATTTTCGGTTATTTTAAAAATAATTTTAAGTCTCAGTAAGACCAGTTTTCTGAGGAAATGAAAAGCTTACTCAAATCATAATAAAAAAGATTAAAATCATAAAGATTTTTTAAGATTGAAGAAAAATAGATGAACTTTGAGCAAAATCAGATACAGATAAAATGGTGTTTCTTAATTGATTGAGGAGCAGAGTAAGATAAACTATTTAAAGTCGATTTATTAGAATTGTTATTGAGATATGTCTGAAATGTTAAAGAAAGAAAGAATGAATAATTCCTGACTACAATCAATTAATAAAGACCTGAGATTTAAATGAAAGTTTGTTGACTTTTGTTTTCTCTTTTCTTTCGAATATTTTCCTGAGATTATCAGAAATGCATTCATTTAAGTCCTATAATTATTTTCTGCAGATTTATTTTAATTGCATGAATAATCTTAAAAACATTTCATATCCAGATGTGATGTCTTCAAAAGTTGATAGAACTATCTTATAATTGTTTTCAGAGTTTCATCTAGATTTAAATTCAATTCTTTAATCGAAAACGAACGATCATTTTATTTTATTTTATATATTTAATAAGATATGAAACCATCGAATAAATTTATTTGTAAAAATATCAGAAGCATTTTATATAGAATAATGATTTTTCTATAAAAAAATTTATATACACTCAGCCCTCGATTTACACGGTAGATACGTTCCTGGAAAAATCGTGCAAATTCTTGATTTTAACAGCTATATTTTCATGGAATTTTAAATGGGATGACACAAGTATCCTTAAAAAAGTTAAAAATTATGAAGAGAAATATTTAGTAAGACATTGGAAATTCTGAAAAAAGAAAACGTGATCTTATTAACGATTGATCCCCAGAAAATGTTTCATCAGCATAGTGCTATGTCCAAAACTAATGTGAATAATTTTAGCTATAGTCTGGAGCATATAATATATTTAGCATCTAAATATTATTTGTTTCTTAAATTAGAAAAAAACTCGGTTTCTATTAATATTGCTTCTAATAATAATATATTAGTAAATAATAATTAGATATTCTCTTAGGTTTCTATTAATATTATTAAGAAATCTTGTACCTATTTAAAATTAATAATTTTTGAATTTTTATATTTGTTCTAAGAATAATATCATGTAAGTTTGTAAGATGTTTAATGCATGTTCCAGTTTACTTACAATGTATTGTGCTGATAATGGAATTTCTGAAATTACTTTATTCAATAAACTGTTTTTGTATTATTTTCTGCTTAGTAGTGCTAGATTAATCAATTTTTGCTACATTTTCATTTCTTTAGATAAATAAATCATTGTATAATCATAAACTTTTAATTTTGTTGGCTTTAATTTTATTATAGTCAAATTGCATTGCTGAGAATGGAATTTCTGATTTTAACATTATGTCTATGGGAAATTGAGTCTTGGTTTACTTGTTCTTACTTTATGAATAAACTCCAGGAATGAATTAACTTGTAAAGTGGGAACTACTTGTATATTCCAATAGAACAACCAGTTAGATTTGTCACATGGAAATGCTTTGACTTTCTAATGAGAGGACCTTGGATAGAATTAGGAATTGGAAAATTTATATAAGGGATCTGGGTTCACTTGTCTATACCCTTCCTCTAAAATCCAGCTGATCTATATTTTTTGTTTAATCATTAATATATTTATTCATTACAAGATGGCACTAAAATTAAATTTAAATTATTTCAAATTATTAAAATTTCTGATAAATTGTATTAGGTTCAATTGGAGTAATTCTCTAAAAGTTTAGCTAAAAAGTTTATATTTGATGTATTTTAGTACAGTACTTCTTCATAGGAAAATAACTTCTTTTCATTGTTTGGTAATCTAATTTTAATTCAAAATGCTTGATAATTTGTTGGTATACAAGCAATTATACAGGACCGGGCCGACTAATTGTGATACTTGAGGCAAAGTTTTAAAAATGGTGCCTTTTAAAGCTTTTTTAGAAAAACTCTAAGTAATGAATAATAGTGTACACTCAGCCCTCGATTTACACAGTAAATACGTTCCTGGAAAAATTGTGCAAACCGAAACTGTGTTTTCGTGAACCGAAGCATCATTCGTAAAGCGAAGCAAATTTCGTTCGCAAATGGTGTTCGTAGACCGATTTGTTCGTGAACCGAGACGTTATTTGTTCGGAAATGGTGTTCGTAGACCGATTTGTTCGTGACAAATGGTGTTCGTAAACCGATTTGTTCGTGAACCGAGACGTTCGTGCAAATGGTGTTCGTAGACCGATTTGTTCGTGAACCGAGACGTTCGTGAGATCCGAAGGTATCACTGTATAATCTATAGCATATATCAAATATGAAATTTTTTCGCTATTAAAATTATTTCTACGAACGATAAAAGTTTTATTATTTATTGAATTAATTGTATTTCAATAAAAATATTTAAAAAAATGGTTATATTAATGCTATTATTATTTATAATTATTATTTTAAGCATTAAATCTTTAATTTAAAGAAAAAACAATGTTAATTTCAATCTGAATTAAGTTTATCAGGAACATTCTTGAATTTACAAGACTGAATCCTATTGAAATAACTTTTCATGGGAATAGATTTAATTGTTATTTTAATTTAATTCAATTATTTATAATTATCGTAGCTATGCAAAGGTTTATTGCTAGAAATAAGTTAGATTACAGTAAGTAAACACACGATAATTATCAAGATCTAATTTTCAATTACTTGATTATAATAAAATTAGAGCATTTATTAATTAATACATTAAAATTAATAATTATAGCGAGAATGAGAAATTAACAAAACATAACAATATTTTCTCCACTCAGTATTTATTTTATTTAAGAGGAATTATCAAAGATAAGTCGAAAATCTTTTGAATAATTACTGATAACTATTTTCTTTTTCTATGACTAATATTAGAAAATAAATTGATTCCCAGTAGATGCAGATAATATAAGATAAACACAAAAGAAGCAGGCACATATGTTCAGCAATGAATGAAAATATAAATGATGATGATTTTATTTTTACAGTTTTAGTAAAACAATATTTCATAAATGATTATAAATTCATATTTCAAAATTTTATTTTTAATATAAAAAATTTATTCCATAAAATTTCTTCAATTAAATAAAAAAAATTTCAGCATCATTAGTAACATGATTCAAATTTTCAAATAATGCATATTTAAATCAATATTTTTATATGCATTTAAAATCCAATAAAATTATTTTATGGATGATTCTACTTTCAGACAAAATTAGAAAAGAAAATTAATATGATTTTGAAAATTTCTTGACTAAATCATAATTTTTACATTAAAATTCTGAAGAGAGAATTCTATTCATTAGAAAACTTTGCGCTTAATCGAAAGTCGCATTCCTATGTTACAGTTAGAAATAATTGTAACATAGGAATGAATATTTCCTGATATCAATACATTCCTTTATCAATAACCTTGGATTTACTCGTCTTAATGAAGATGCCACTCAAATGCCTATATTGTCTTCTCTACTCATCAAAATTGTTTCTATCAAGACGATATTAAATTGACTTAATCAAAGGCAATGAGTAATATCCAGTGACTATAATTCTAAACTTTCAAACTTATTCAACATCAAATTTATTCTTAATATATTATATTCACGTCTTAATAATTCTTTTATATTTTAAAGGTGTGAAAATATGAAAGTTTTTATATTATCCATTATTTATCTCTTTGCTCTCTTATTAATGATATAAATAAATTAAAATAAATATGTATATATTCTTGTAAATTTTTGTCTTCAGTATGAAACTGCAATAAGATAAAAAAATAGAAGTAAGAAATATAAAATAAGTGAGAGTTGCATGAGAGATTACGACAGAAACGATCGAAATTTATTGTAGACTAAGATATGGATGAAAATAACTTGACAAAGAAACTATTCGAGGTACTTCTGCTTTAATCCAAGAAAAAGAAAAAAAATTACCGAAATTTCCAAACAAGCAATAAAATCCAGAATCTAGAAAGATATCCAATTTGGAAAAAAATAAACGATTTAGCCATTTGAGATAAGAAACTTTTATAGAAGAAAAAATATATATATTGCTGGAAAGATTGTCAAAATTACTAATAATAAAAAATTTCGTTAAAATTTTAATAATACTTTTATGACACTTTTTGAAGTATGTCGATTCATTATAATTTATTATTTATCTTAACAATTGTTATATTCCATAAAAATTTGTTTAATGATGGAAACTCGGTAATTTTTTTATTTTATGAATTTTATCATAATATTTAGTTTAAAAAGTATCTCAGCTATATTTAACTATGTATCATATACATTGCAAATTAAGAAATATAATTAAACTTGGAGTTTTTTTAAATTTATAAATTAAAACGCAAGTAATAAATTGTTCTTCGTGGATGTTTTTCATTCTTTTTTGAAATTTGTTTTCAATCTAGAGATAAAATTCAAGATATTTAGCAGGTTTAATTATTTTTTAATATTTTACATAAATAAAAATAATTAAATAAAAGAATGACGCTATTGGCATTAAAGTATTGTAAAGTCAAAGTTTAGTTTTCTTATTACATACAATGAAATAATTTTATAAATCTAAATTGATTGAATAGATTTTTAAAATATCAAAATTTCAAAATGTTATTGATTTTCGATATTTAATGGATATTATTTAATTATATAATAAAATGTTTATTTCAATTAAAAAATAAAAAAAAGTCATTGTTTTCTTGTAGTGATTACATGAAGATTTATTATTTATTTATCAAAATATTGCATTATTATTATTATTATTATTATTATTATTATTATATAATCACAAAATTTGAACAATATATTATGAGATCTATGTTTCCGAAATGTTGCTAGATCTGAATTCATTTAAAAAATTTTAAAGCAGCAATTATAAGTAATATTTTAAAAATTAATTCACATCATTATGTTGTTTAAAAATATTATACAGATAAAACAACAATAATAATAATAATAATTGAAACTTATAAGGATCATTTTATTTAAATTATTAAGACTATTGATGATATAAGGATCACCATTTTACTTGTATAAGTTTGAATTATTATTTTTATATATAGGGCCAAATAAGAAGTATTGATTCTTTAGATAAAACTAATTTTATACCAGATATCCATTATTGGTATAAATTATTCATTTTCTGTATATAATTGAAAAATTACATCTACAGTGGTACCTTGGTTAATGATGGTAATCCATTCCAGGATTACCGTCGTTATCCAAGGTGTGATTCCCCCATAGGATTTAATTGAAAATCGATTAATTTGTTTGGGCTCCTTCCCACAATTATAATAAGTATTAAAAATGCAGATAAAACTCATTTAAAATATCCTAGAAATATGAAAAGTATCATTTATTTATTATATTTGCTACAAAAGAAATTAACATTAATAAAATGAATTGTTCATGAAAACAGTTTTTAAGAAATCTTCACCAGAAGGACAATTGGGCTCACTTTGGAGTTTTTTGACAAATTTGCTATAAAATTTAACATTAATAAAATGAATTGTTCGTGGAAACAGTTTTTAATTATCAAGTCTTTACCAAAAGGACAATTGGGCTCACTTTGGAGGTTTTTGACAAACGAACCCGTAAACACTGATTAGTGGCTTATAGATTCGATATTGCCTTTTGATGGTGAACGAACAGTGACACGCACTTGCCGATTTATTGTCTATATGAATAGTAGAATCTTGGACAGACTTTTTTTTATTCTAATGGAATCCGAAACTGCGATGTCATACCTCTTGCAGGTGTCAAGTAATATATAACACAAACAAATAATAGAATCAGACTCTGTTTGCTGAATTTAAAATAATAATCATCTTTAAGAAACTAAAAATTAGTGAAATGTTGCATGTTTATTTTTAATTAATTAAATATATTTTTATATGGTTATAATTTTAATAATGATATTGTCAGATTTGAATTGATTGTGATAAAAAAAATATAACGATTAACAACTGAGCTAATGAATCATGTGATGTGATAACGAGATGTTTTAGAGCTCTATTTTGTCGAAGTTCACAATAACAATAACTGAGCTAACAAATCATGTGATGTGATGACGAGTTGTTTTACAGAGCTCTATTTTGTTGGAAGTTCACATAGTCAGGAGTCGTTAACCAAAGCCTGCATAGTTAACCAACGCATTTTTTCTTATAGAAACCAAGTAACGTCGTTATCCGAGGCCATCATTAACCAAGGTACCACTGTTGTTCTTGTTTTACACGCACACCATTTATATTTTATTGGAGATATATGAATGCTTGAAAAATATATTCCACTCAGAAAAAGCAATTTGGAAAAAAAATTTCAATCTGCTAGGCTAATTATAAAGTCAAATATTATATTTTAGTACATCATAAAATTTGTTTATGTATTTATTTTCTGCACAAAATGGAAAATGAATTAAGCCAAGGCAACATATACAACTTTATACTATTTTAGCATGAGCAGAATCCAAAGAAAGCATTAAACAAAGCAACAATACAAATCTTGCTCTTTCTTTTGTAGCCACAGGGGATTAGCTTTAATTATTTCACCATTATATATATTTATGCATATTATTACCATTTCCATAATTTTTTATCTCATTTTTTGTTAACAGTTCTAGTGTATGTTTAATGTGGGATGATTATGTAGCCAGAGAGCTGTCTTTGTGGGTTTAAACCAGAGTAACTGGTTCTATAAACCAGATATAAACAAAGCTCATTCTATAATTTGTGAAATGAAAATGATCTAATGAGATCAAAAGTGCTTTTTAAAGTTTATTTTGTATTTAGACACAATAATAAAAACTGTTTTCAACTAATATGCTAGTTTATACAGATAATGAAATAGGTGGGTTTTTTTAATTTTGAATTATAACTTATTGTCATATATATATAACAACATACATGCATTGTAAGAATCTTGCAATAAAAAAAAGTATTAAAAATTTTATTGATAATGACAATAAGTTATATATATATATATCAGATTTCAAATTCGTATAACTATATTTTTTATTATTAAAACAGATGTTTAACTTTATTTGAAAGAATAGAATATAATTCTGACTTCATTCTTCTCAAATCTCTTTTTCAGCGCAAAATGTTATTTATTTAAATCAAAATTCTTAAATTTTAACTGATATATTTCAGCAAACAATATTCTTAATTTTTGAGCTTCTCATTAAGCTCATTTCTCCAAATACTGAATGGCAATCTTTCTTAACTTCAATCTGAATAACTTCTCGAAATAAAAGGCATATATATATTATAAAATTCAAAATTCCATCTTTGATATTCTCAAAATATCAAAAGCTCTACTCAACTCTTATTAATGCTACCTTTTTCAATCCCACTTATAATCAAAAATATCATATTAAGATTCTTCGATTTAAAAAATTCTAAAATATCTTATTTTCTATATTTTCTGTTTATAAAGAATAGAACTATCTTATTATCATTTACATTTGTCAAACGTGTTCCATCTTTTCATCGAATGTCAAAGGTTAACTAACATTCGAACCAAACATAATATTTTTAGAAGTTGTTACTTATTAGTATGATTTCATCAAAATTTTCTGCATAGAAAAATCTATTCTTAATTATAAAAATATATTTTTATGCAGTTAAAAAAACTTTTTATATAAAATTCGTGTAAGCAATCTGGTTATAAGATATATAATAAATTGGGAAAAATAGAATACATCAGTAAATATAATTCAATTCTGTATCCTTGAGGCACCCCAATGTGTTAATGACAATATATTTTATTAACTTTATATATAAACTGTATGTAAAAAATCGAAATTTTCTGTAAAACACGAATAACATAAAGCTGCGAAAGCACGCACACAGACAGTAATTGGAATTTATAACTTTTTACGTGAAAAAAATATTTTGAAACTTCAGTAATGCTTTATATTAAAAATATTTTTGGTGTCTATAATGAAATTTTGTTTACATTTTTCAAATAAACTACTTCACTGTAATATCATTGCTATATGAATGGACTTGGTAAATATTACATGGCATTAAAAAATAAAAAAGTAAAAAAAAAAAACAGAAAAATAAGTTCAAGAAATTTATTATAAAAATATTTTCACTAAATTTTCAGTTTAAAATGGAATTAAGCATACATTTTTTTAAAAAATTCAAATTAATCTAACAGAATAAAAAAATTAATTCTAGATATGTTTAATTAAATAATTAATTAAACTAAATAAAATTAGTTTCATTATTATTATTGCCTTAAGTTTCTCATCTGAATAAAAAAAAAATAGCATTTTATAGTTTCTACTATACTTAAAACAGATTTGAAGCCATTTTGTCTACAAATATCCCGAATAAATTTTAAATATTTAAAGATAAAAGAATCACTAGTAGATGAAACTCAGAGATTTAAGCTATTGTTTTGTTGATGTAATGGGGCAATTCCTTCCAAAAACATCAGTTTAAGGTATCCTTGACAATATCGAAACTAATTATGGAGCTTGCTCGCTTCACTAACTGGTCCCAAAACAAAACTAAAGCTTCCGAAGGGAGATATTTACTAATAATTGAAATGAATGAACGTTTAGAAGAATATCTGTATAATTTTTCTAAATAAATTACACAAGATTACAAACAAATTTTCTCGTCTAAAATTGAATTATCTCTTCCTGAAAATTGTCTATAGGTTTAATTGACTATAAGAATAATTTTAATATAGGTTTAGAAGTAAAGTCGATCGTTATAATAAGGTTTAAATGCACATTTTACAAAGTAATTTATGCAATGTGGAATAATTATAATTGAATACCATAAATTTAATACTATACTGGTAACTAGAATACCGTAAGTAGATAATACTATAGCCTATTTATTAGAAACTGTTATTACAAGTCGCGTTAACAGCATCCTCTGAAATTAAAATGTCAACAAAAGTTATCATAATATGAAAATCTATGTAATTAGAAATGTCGTTTTGGAAAATTGTCGGAAATGACTGTGATACGGACGTTAATTAATGGAATTTCGAGCATTATCGGCAATAATTTGAAAGTAGTTTTGCGAATTTTAAAACTAAAATTAAAAATATTTTCTATAGAATACACGACGTTTCGACTTTAGACATAGATATGCAAAAGAACTCAACCAAGCAAATACGACATTTGAAGTGATGCACTCCTTTCACTGTCGAGTGAACTTTTGAGAAGTTTTGATATTCTTATATATTAAAAAAATTATATAGATATATATTTCGTCACTTAAAATATCTCTTTCACAGTTTATTCAAATTATTTCTAATTTCCATTTTTCTATTGAAGTTCAGCAACTGGAGATAATTTTGAATAATAAACGAAAATGTCTTCGGTTCGTCTTTAATATCTATGATTTTTTTTTATTGAAATACATTCGAATCTTCAGCTACTATTGCATTGATTAATACATTAGCCTACTTATTAAAAAGAATTTCTCTTCAATGAATATTCATATTTAAATTTAACCTTATCAGTAATAAGTTTGCAAATTACAGATTCAATATTTCGCATAAAATCTTGGTTTTGAAAAAATTTAAAAATAGAATGTGTCTAATTTAAAAATAAATTATATTTCATATAGGCCTATACATATTAAATTCATGGCTTCATGGTTTCTTTAAGTTTATATTTTTTATAAATAGTAAAAAATAATTCTATATATTCACTTCGCATGTCTATCGCTGTCAAATATTTCAAAGAATTAAATACAGCAGAATATTTTTTTTATTAACCAAAATATATTCTTGTTTAATTTTGAGATTTTAATGACCTAGTTACAAAATGTCAGCTATCCAATATTTTAAAATGGTGATAACTTTGAAATTATTTATATCACGTGAATGATATATTTGATTTGAAAGAATTTTATTCATATTTTCTAAAAATGACCTTATTTAATAACTTTTTTGGTCTTTGTCTATTAGTCCATTCACAAAATATTTCAAAATTAAATCATCGTAGAGTATTTACTTTTTTAATAGGACATTCACATTAATCACAATTTTAAAGTCTCTACATAGTTACAGTATAAGATGGTAGCGGTCTGAAATTTAAGAAATTTTATAACTTTTTAAACTTTCCTGCTTTGAATTTGAATTGAATGAGTTTATATTTATTACATATTTATTTATTACAGTATTTTTACATTATTTTATTTTATTATTAAATAAAAATAAATTAAATAAGAATATTAAAATTAAAGTATTTATATAGTCATCCTCTATATTTATCGTTATCTATTCTATTCTATATTCAGAAGCATTTTGATCAGTAAACTGAATTTTTAAGATTTTTTTAAGTGGCTAAAAAATTGTTTACTATTTATAAAAAATTTATTTATTAATTATTTTATAGTCAATAATAACTTCGAATATATTTTAAGCAAAAAGAACGATGATATTTAACTTTTTATACAAAATATACTTTAAATAGCTTAATCAAAAAGATAAAAATATTCGTTATACTTTAGAAAAATACTCATTTTAATTTTAAAATTACTTAAAATTTTAATTATAATACTATACTGTAATTAAATAATTAATAATAAAAAATATTTATTTCTATTAAGCTAAGTTTAAAATAACTTTTAAATTATGATAAATTTTGTTTATAAATAAAATAAACATCGAATTTTTAAGATAAACTAATTAAAATTATGGTTGAAGAAACATTCAGGTAAAATTAAAATGCTGTTAATTTAAACAATATAGTCTCATTATAAGGACCAGGAAATATCCTCCAAAGAGGCTAAATGTCAAGTTGTATTAATTACTCGAGATTGTTTTATTTTGTCATCCGTTACGCTAATTTCATTTGGGAACATTTTAATTATCTGGTTTATATTAGAGAATCAATTATCTAGTCTTATTTATTTTGTTAAGTTAAAATCTTGAATTATCGCAATTTCACAATTCCTATGGTACTTCTTTTAAGAACTATTAATTTGTCTAAATGCGAAATGTGAACTGAGTTAGGAAATGTTATTTTGCGTATCGCAATCAATGGAGAACTAAATAAAATAGGTATTCTTTTATTGACAATCTGAATTTTGTAGCTTTTAATTACTATATAAAGTTTTTCTGTGAACTTTAAATTTTTAAATTATAAATCTAAGCATTTATTATTTAAACATACAGATAAACTTTATAACATTCATTCAAATGATTATTCTGACTATTTTCCCTCTTAAAAATTTTATCTCAATTCAGAATGGTAATTTAAACACCTGTTCTGATAATCATTTCAATCAAAAACATTATGAAAAAAATTATAAAGGAAAATTTGAAACACTTCTCAATAATCGTTTTAACTCCTTTAATTTAATTATTAATATTTCTGTTACAGATTTAAATTTATATCATAATGAATTCATTATTTTTATAAAACAGATAAAATACATACTTGCAATATTCAGATAACAGATACTATTCAGTTAACTCTCAGCCTTGATTTGATGTACAATATTTAAATAAAATTTTGCCCTTTTCTTTATGCAAATCAGCAACAAATATAACAATAATAATTATTGTTATATTTAATAATTATTTTAATAATTTGGAGAATTTATAGGCTTAAAATCATTAATTATTAATGATTTTAAGCCTATAAACTCTCCAAATATTGTTGTATTTATAGTATTTGGAAGCTTATCTTTCTGCTCTTTATTCAAATGATCAGTTTCTCAGCAGTCGTTTTTTTTTTTACTTAAGTTCAAAATTTTGATCCCATATTTTATTCTCTTGTTACCGAGAATAAAATAACTTATACTAACTTATACTAATTTCACTCCTGGTTTAACGTATATAATATAATTAATTCAATTTAATTACTGCATTATCTAATGTAATAATACATTGGTTATAATGTATAATTATTTCTAAATTTCTTTCTTCTTTTGCCTTGCTCATTACGCAGTTTTCACTCTTATGAGCAATGCACTTCATATTAGATTATCTCTGATTCCTGAAAGAAATTTTCCACAATTTTAATAACCATAATCAATAATTAATTGGTTAATTAAATTTTTCAATTTTAGGTGATTTTCACATTGGTTTCAGATAAAATAATTCTCTTTATGATTGCATTTTCATTTTCCACATTCTATTTAATTACTATGTATATAAGAAAACACCAAATGGATTGATCATAATTTTTATTGATTCCTTCAAAGCCATTGATTCCATTCAAATTCCTTCATTCTATAAGTTCTACTAACCAGTAAGTAAAAATTTTATATTATTAATTACATATTTATTTCTACTATTTTACATTTATTTTTCAACCCAGAAGCTGTTTTAATAGTCAATACAGTAATTTTATATCTTTTTGTTCTTCTTAAAAATGGAATCTTTCAAGCTGATCCATTTTACACATCTCTTTGTTAATCGGTTAGTTTGATCATACAACCATTGACAATCTTTCAATTTAAGAGAAATTAATTGATGGCAATAAATGTGATGTTAATACAACTCTTTTTTCTCTTTCCGTATTGTTATGTAATGTAAACACAATACAGTATTCTCATCAATATTCTAAAAATAACAATCTAACTATAATACAGACAAAACAACGACTATTAAAATCCCTTGAATAGTTATTGTTTTCTATATTATTCCTACCTATGATACCAATCTATACTGTATTTTAATCTAGAATCCACCAAAATTGTTTTCTAAAATTAGAAACAATTAAACATCTCATATTATCATACAAGAATTTTATATCTCTGCTTTAGCTATTTAGTATTTTATAATTTTCCCAGATTTTTTCTGATTCTCCTATTTTTTTTATCAGAAATGCAAGCTTCATTGCATTACATGCCTTTCAAAGAATCATAAAAAATTATGCTAACTGGTATACACCATCATCATTTCTATCCTCAACCATTGCAACTTTACTGATTTTATTTTTAATGATAAATTAGTCTTCGTTAAACATTTTGTCTTAATATATCAAATTAAAATTATCTTACTTTCAAAACGATCCACTTTTCAAAAGCATATCATGGCTGACACTAATAATTAATTTCTCCAGACATCTATCACATAAATTTGTTAGTTAATTAATAAATATTCTCATCTTTCTCTTATTGAAGAACTTAAATTCAATAAGAATAACTCAACTGTGGGTATCAATAACATCTTTTAATTTAATTCTGCATTTTATCATGAACAAATTTTCTACCATCAATTACTCAGTTTTCTTTAAATAAAAAATAAATACTCTTTATATTTTTCCAAAATATCATTTTTTTTTTTTTTACATTTGGATTCCTATGTCACTGAAATTTAAAAATTTGTATAAATCATTATTTTCTTATCCTGCTGACTTTTTAATTGTATTATTTTATTTTCATTCCTCATAAATATAGATTCTTTATACCATTAATTTTAATAAAGTTTTAATTTAAAATATTATATATTATTTTATGCAATTTATTTATGAAATAACCAAATTATTTATTTATAATAATTAATTAATTTACTAATACAGTATTTATCATAAGCATGATTTAATGAAGTTTTTATTAATCCATCTAATTTTGAAAAATTAAATTTTAAGTTTAATTAATTAGATAATTAACTTCATGTACAGTTATTAAATAATTTGTATACTTTTTACATAATTATTTATTGCGAGATTCAAAATAATTTAATAACTCAATTAATCATTAAATATTGATTTTGTAGCAAGTGAAATTTTTTTAGTGTCAAGAATTTTAAAACAAAATTAATAATAAAATTAAAATTTGGATATTCTTTCCAATCGATAAGTTTCTCTTTGTTTTCATTGGAACTTTTAAACAAAATCCTATTAAATATTTCTATATTTTAAAATACAAAGGAAAACCTTTTGGAGAAAAATTATAAAATATCAAAAAGGATAGTAAAAATAGTAAAAAAAATATTTTTTACTATTTTTAAATAAAAGGAAATTTTGTAAATATGTTTATAAACATAAAATGCTTTTAAAAATAAATAAGCTTTAAGAAAGAGAAAGTAAAAAAATTGTAAATATTATTAGCTAGAATTATTTTCAGTTATAAAGATGAATTGGTTGAAGATACAATTTCTTAGAAATATGTTTTTGAATGTTTGTATATCAAAATTTATTACAATAAAAAATATTCAGAACAATTTATTCTAACCTAGAATGAAGATATGAGTACAAAATGAATAAAAAATATTCAGAACAATTTTAAATATTTTAATATTAATTTATTAATTTTAATCATTTAATCATTAGGAAGATGATGATAAAAAAATTTTATGTGATTTATAATAAAAGTTGAAATTATATCTTATAAAATTATAGCAAATAAAAAATAGCTAGGTTTTAAATGTTTTACACTTGCTCGTCGACTTATGACCGACTTCCGTAATGATTTGACAGGTTGTAAGTCGATCTGATCATATGTCGGCCATATATTTATTAACAATATTTTTTAATATTTCTAATCTTTTTATCATCTTTATAATTTATTTTTATAATCTTTTAAATTTTACTAGACATTTTACGGGTAGTACAGTATTTCAGTAGAATTTTAATTAATACACCACGTGCAACAAATGCTTGAAAGCAACTGAATGTATGTGAGAGAGAGAAGGCACTGCCGGCGAATGTGGAGATCTTGTTGCCAGATGCTCCCATAGTTATAGTACACGCAGTTGTCTGATTTATTATTAATTCATTTATAATTTATAATTATTTTTTTGTGGTCGTAAGTGCGGTCAGTCGTAAGTCGCATAGGTCATAAGTCGACGACTAAGTGTATATTATTTATTTATCATAGAAATATTATTCTAGGATAATTTTTCAGATTATTATTGATAATTTGTTGCAAAATTTAAGTTTATGACATTTCCCATAATTATCAAATAATATTCATAGGATAATTTTTCAGATTATTATTGATAATTTGTTGCAAAATTTAAGTTTATGACATTTAGAAGAAATTCAATACAGTACTTTACAGAAAAAGTTGTAAAACAAAGCTTTTAAATGAAAACCGAATTCCTTCTAAATAATATTCCAGAAGAGAATTGAATCTATTAAAAAATTATGATTTCTTTGTATTAAATATTTTAAAGATATAAGTCAAGTGAGAATTTTAATTAAAAAAGAATTTTTATAAATGTCTAAATTACATATTAATATAAAATTACATAAATATCTAACAGGATAATATTTTATTCAAAAAATATTTGAAAATTTTCTTGTTTAATTATTTCTGTTTAAATGAATAATTAATAAGTTACACTTTTTTCTAATTAATAAATTTATTATTTTATCAATAATTTATTAATCACTAGCAAAGTGTGTCCGGCACTGCCCGGGCATAGTTTGAAAACATTATACTTAGTACTGTATATAAAAGGAAAACTTGATTTTGATTATTTACATGTTGGTTTCGCCCTAAAATTTCAGTTGGTCAGTTGTTTTTAAGATAACCTTTATAATTTCCAGACGATTCACACACTTATGAGTCTGCATGTCTTTCAGTTATTCGATTTGAAAAAGATATTCGACGGATATTGATATTTGTAATGTTGTGTGATATTGTGTATTATACATTACCAAAAATTTATCATGTTGTCAATCTTCATTGTATTTTCCTCAGAAAGAAATTGTTATTGGAAAATTATTATGCATTGAATTTCATTTGTTATTTCAAACCTTATATTTATTGAAATGTTTAGGCTATTATCATCAGACTAATTGAATTACAAATGATAGAAATTATTTATTTTTTCTGAATTTATTAAAATATAAAATCATGAGATTATTTATAAATAGAATTGCCTAATTTATTCAAGTTATTATAGTTGGGTTTTTTTCATAATAGTCATACTCATTAGATAAAGTTGAGACCAACTATTGTTTGTTTGTTTATAAGTAAATAAAAAAGTAGAAAAGTAAGCAAAAGTAAAAGCTACAATCACTAAACTTGACACACTTAATCGTAATAATCTGTATTCATTCATATCCACTTATACAACCTTGATATAGTTAGCAATGTAGCATGTCATTAACATACCTCAAATAGGAATGAATTTGTATATTGTACTATCTATCCATAACTTATGCTATCTATCTAGTCATATATATGTAGTATGAGAAATAAACATGTTTCACGAACTATTAAACAGTAGTTATTTATACCTTTTGAATGAAATGGTTTTATTTTATATTTTGGATTGTTTGTTTGTTTGTTTATTTAGTGATTGTAGCTTCTACTAAAAAGTAAAACCTACAATCACTAAATAAATAAGTAGAAAAGTGAGCAAAAGCAAAAGCTACAATCACTAAACTTGGGACACTTAATCATGATAAGTCTGATTTAAATAACTGATCTATGTGGTGATTTTTTAGACTAGGATTTCTAAAAATCTTGAATAATCTAAAATTCAGAGTTTAGTAACTTTATCAATAGATAGCTCGATATGTCATCACGGAAAGTACACTCTCTACGCTGAAGACTTTTGAGTATAGCGCCATCTATTGATTAAATTGTTAAACTGTGGATGTTTTGGATGATTCCCTATTATTTAACAATAGCTATTCTAAATAAATCATTGAACAGATTAATTATTTGAGTTAGAAAAAACACTTCTCCAGTTTAGTGATTATAGCTTTTACTGTTTAGGAGATTACTCGCCATAAACAAATAAACAAACAACCAAATGTAATAAATTAGATTTATTATTTGTATAGATGTTTATACCATTATTTAAAATATTTACATTACATTTACGTTCAGATTTAAGTTTAGTTTGCAAAATTACAGCTATATACGTATAATGTATTGAATTTATATTATAAATGCAAATTTATCAAAGTAAATATGCTTCCAGCAGCTAATATTGACTTTATAATGTCGTTTCTAAAATGAAATTCGTAGAAAAATCAATTTAATAATTTCTAAATGTTCTTTAAAAATATTTCTGATTTAGGTTAGGTTGGTTGGGTTAAGCCGTCATATCCTCATGAAATATTCATTATCTGGCGGCAGCCACTTATAGAGCCCATCACAGGCTGGCCAACACCCATGATGGGGCCAACCGGATGGCTGAAGAATGGGGTTCAACGAGCCGGGTCCGGACCCCTCCTGAAAAACTGGAGGTGTGGGACCCGGATTTGAACCCGGATCCTCCAGGGTGATAAGCCGAAGCTTTACCATGCGGCCATCCGGCCGGCATTTCTGATTTTAAAATTCCAAAAGTTTGGCATCTGTATAATTTACATTAAAAATATTTAAAGCTTATTCATTATTGAAATTAATATAATATAGTACAGTATATTCATATTAAATATGGCGGCTTCTTAGTATGTGAGCACCAAATGATGAATTGATGAATTTTTGAATGATCTGAAAAGAATAAATATATTCCATAAACTATTAATTACAAATTATCTCGTAATGAAGCATTGTATATGCGGTTTAATTAAAACTAAAAATTTTTATAGATTTAACTTTTTATTATATTTCTAAAATGATATATGAAATTCATTAAAGTCATTATTACATATTTAAAATAATAATTACTCATATAAATAATATGAAGAATTCAATAATTATGTTCCAAACTTCTGTTTGAATATTTATATTTAAAAAATACTCTTTGTAATAATGTTTAAAATAATTTTGAAACTTCACATTGATTTCAGAGCTTCAGAAATTTTAACCTTTTTTACCGAGTGTAAAAATCATACGATTTTCATTATTTGGAATATATTGTATTTTATTCGAGAGAAATATAATAACGCCAATATCATTTTCAAGCATTTGTATTTCCATCCTTTATTAGATATATAAACTTCTTTTTATTTCCATATGTATCTATCATATGTTCTATGTATTCATTGATAATTTACATTGCTTTTCTTATATCATATGTCTTGCAGTTAGAATTATCTTTTTCCTTGTCTTGGTTGCCATTCTGTAATTCCCTTTCCAGAGGTTATCATTATATCTCGATATGTTGTTATTATAATACAGTATATCTGAATTTATTTATCTGATATATTATCTCCCATAAGTAAAGCTTTTTTTATTAACTCTGTAATATTGATCCCATATCAATAATTCAAAACAAATTTGGTTCAGTAGTAGGTCCCAATAATACTGTGTATGTAAATTTTATTCATCATATAATATATACTCAAGAAACCCAATTGCAGATAGATAACCGAACAAACCTACTGGTATTTTATACTGGCATAAGCTTTTATTCTATTTTGGAATGAAAGAGATCAAACATTAATAACAGAACTGTAACATATTGTTCTATCGCCATCAATGGCATCCCTAGTATGGACTAGACTTGTCATGATGCAATCGGTTTATCATTTGAAAAAGTATTGGAAATGGACATGTCAGGATTAATTTCTGACATGTCCATTTCCAATACTTTCAGAAATAGTGATTTGACCCAAGATTCTTAATCTAGATTTAGAAATAAAATAAAATATTTTGTAAAATAATAGATATTTTTCCCTTTTAAATATAATTTTTTATATTTTTTTTTAATTTTTTGTTTCTATTTTATATTTTTGATTATACAAGATTTATATATTTTGTACGAATTAACACAAATTATTTTTTCGGTCAAATATTTAATTTTTATTTTAAACCTAGTAATTTCTAACAATGATTTTCATTATTTTGTGATTAAACCGTTTAAATAATACATATTTAAATAAATAATACAGAATTATGCAAGTTACAAGTCCATTTTTCAATCTTTTGACTATAGAAAATTAATTTTTAATCAGATAATAATAACTTTATTGTGTTAAAAGGTCATTACAACATTTATTAGAATACTGGGTGATCGGTTAACGAACATAATCCGTTCCAAGACAATGTTCGTTATCCGAATTGTTCCTTAACCGATCATCGATTTACCATAGGTTTTTATGGGAATTTGATTAATTCGTTCCGGGGACCCAAAAAACATAAATAAAAAATTATATAATTTCTTACTACGTTTATTTATAAGTAATAACAATAATATATACTTACACAGTCTTGCACTTTCATCTATATATTTATTTTCCAATAAAGAATCTGTCCAATATCGATTGCTTTTCGTTTATTTTCCGATAAAGAATCTGTCCAATATCGATTGCTTTTTCTTTCTCCTTCAGGATTTTTTGTAAGTGATTAATAGCATTGTCATGATAGAGATCCCCAAATCTATTGACCTTAACCTGGTATGGATGCCATTCCTGTGTTAGAGATCTCTAATCTTATTGACCTTAACTTGGTATGGGTGCCAGTGATAGAGATCCCCAAGCCTATTGACCTAAATCTGGTATGGGTGCCATTCTGGATAGAGATTCCCAAGCCTATTGATTTCAACCTAGTATGGGTGCCATTCTAAGTGTAGAGATCCCCAAGCCTATTGACCTCAATCTGGTATGGTATTGTTGTGGTAGAGATCCCCAAGCCTATTGACCTTAACCTGGTATGGTGCCATTCTAAGACCAAAAAATTTGTAAAATCTCTCTCTTACCTTCTTTAATAAATATTTGATTTGTTTTACGTTGTCTCCGAGTTCAAGGACCAAAATGTTGTAAAATCTCTCTCTTACCTTCTTTAATATTCTAAGACCAAAAAATTGTAAAATCTCTCTCTTACCTTCTTTAATAATGTTTGATTTGTTTACGTTGTCTTCAAGTTCATTTTAATCAGGAAAAATTACTGTTCTTCAGACGAAAAAATTTCCAAAAAATTGTAAAATCTCTCTCTTACCTTCTTTAATAAATCTTTGACATCAAAATATTGTAAAATCTCTCTCTTACCTTCTTTAATAAATCTTTGATGTTTAAGTTGTCTCCAAGTTCATTTTAATCGGGAAAAACTACTGTTCTCTCATCCGTTAAATCTCTCTCTAACCTTCTTTAATAAATCTTTGATTTGTTTTACGTTTCGAGTTCATTTTAATCGGGAAAAACTACTATTCTTCCATCCTTAAGGTGGTGAGTTCATTTTAATCAGGAAAAACTATTGTTCTTCCATCCTTACCCATAAGGTTCATTTTAATCAGGAAAAACTGCTGTTGTTCCATCTTTAAACTCAAATTCATTTTAATCGGGAAAAATTACTGTTCTTCCATCCTTACCCATATGGTTCATTTTAATCAGGAAAAACTACTGTTCTTCCATCCTTACCCATATTATCTTCTTTAATAAATCTTTGATTTGTACTTTCTTTAATAAATCTTTGATTTGTTTTAAGTTGTCTCCGAGTTCATTTCTAACCTTTAATAAATCTTTGATTTGTTTTACGTTGTCTCCGAGTTCATTTTATGGGAAAAATTACTGTTCTCCCATCCTTACCCATAAGTCCACCGACGTTTGACTTACTCATAGGTCCACCAACATACAAGGCCTAAGCATATCATTCCTTCTTCCATCCTTACCCATAAGTCCACCAACGCGCAAGGTCTAAACCTGTCATTCTCGTCCTTACCCATAAGTCCACGAGCGCGCAAGGCCTAAGCCTGTCATTGCCTTACCCATAAGTCCACGAATGCGTAAGGCCTAAACCTGTCATTCCGTTAGGTTAGTTAAGCCGAAATATCCTATGGAATATTTTAACTGGCGAGTGGTCACTTATAGAGCCACCATCATCACAGGCTGACCAACACCCATGATGGCTACTTATAGAGCCACCATCATCACAGGCTGACCAACACCCATGATAACAAGCCGCCATCATCACAAGCTGACCAACACCCATGATGGAATCAACCGAAAGGATGAGTTTCAACGGGCCGGGCCCAGATCCCTCCTGAAAAATTGGAAGTGAGACCCCCGGATCCTCCACAATGTTAAGCCACAGCTTTACCACACAGCCATCGGGCTGACCTGTCATTCCGTAGGCTGCGGATCCCACAGTTTGTTCTGTGAAGTGTTCGTTATCCGAACATGTGTGGGTCCCACAGTTTGTTCTGTGAAGTGTTCGTTATCTGAACATGTGAGATCACAGGTCCCACAGTTTGTTCTGTGAAGTGTATCATTTCGTCAGTCCGCGGGTCCCACAGTTTGTTCTGTGAGATGTTCGTTATCCGAATGTGTTCGTTAACCAAACATAAAAATCTTTCGAAAAAGTGTTCGCTATCCGAACTGTTCGTTAATGGGTCCCACAGTTTGTTCTGTGAAGTGTTCGTTATCCGAACATGTGTTTCGTAAAACCAATGAGGTGTTCGTTATCCGAACATGTGTTTGTTAACCGAACATAAAAATCGGGAAAAACCACTGTTAGTTCCATGAGGTGTTCGTTATCTGAACATGTGTTCGTTAACCGAACATAAAAATCTTTAAAAAAGTGTTCGTTAAGTGTTCGTTAACTGAACATAAAAATCTTCCGAAAAAGTGTTCGTTATCTGATTTGTTCGTTATCCGAACTGTTCGTTAACCGATCACCCACTTATAATGATTGTGTTCATCATTGACTATCATTAAATTTTCTCGAAAAATTTATCACTATTTTTCTAGAAATTTTCTTGAAAATATATGTTCCCATTAAATAAAAATATTTCATTTAATGCTAAGTTACTTTTCATAATATTTAAGCCTGCATAAAGTATTATCAATTCTTTTATTTTTTCTTTATTCAGTTTTTAATTAAATAAAAAATTATCAAAACTAGTATAGGTTATCTCTTTGAATTTTATAGAAATTACTTCTTGAGAAAAGTACTCCTATTGATAAGCATTTAAATGTACATTTAATTGATCATGATTTTCTCTCAGTTACCAAATTCACCATAAATCACAATTAAATTTTCTTTAGCTTTTAATTTAAACAATTCGAAAATAACTTCACTTATCAAAAATTCTAATCGATGTCAAAAAAATGTTTCGTTTATAATGTGAAGAATTCGTTTTCAATGTGCAATAACAAGAATAGACTTAAACAAGCTGTTCAGAAAGAATTGATTATCTACTTTTCGAAATGTCTTTCATTTTGAAATAATTACAGTTACGAAATTAAAATATGTCTTCAACGACATAACCTGTATGATGAATATCATAAAAATCTATTGAATAATTCCTTATTCATATCATCAATACTGAAATAACATATAGTTATTATTATTATTATTATTATTATTATTATTATATATTAGCTGACATACTCATAGGTAGTATATATATGAATTAATTTATATAAATAATACCCTAACTATATTATTTTATAAAAACTGTAGGAGCAATGCAGATAAGTTATATGTTACCTATACTTTAATGCTTATCGCTGTCTCATTATAATGATAAAATTAAGAATTTTAATAAATGACAGAGTAGCCTCATCACTATCTCATCCTTATTATAAAATAGCTTTACAAGATTAAATAGCCGCTATTTTTAAATTAATTAATCTACAGAGTTAATTAATATTATTTAAAAATTGACTTTATGACCCGACGCTATTAAATTTTATAAAATCAATCAAATAGTTCAGAAGTTATTAGGGAGAATTCTTTGAACTTTGAACGTCCGCCATTTTTAAATAATTACAGTACAGCTAAAGGATTAGTGGATGTGCAATTGCGATCATATTCAATTGATCATTTTTCTAAACTTTTTAAAAATCAAACGAATAGCTTAGAATATATTAAGAAAATATCTTAGATATTTGAAAGTCAGCCATTTTTAAACGGAGAGAGTTAAATGATTCGGCATCGAAGCGACTTTTAATGTTAAAATATCCCTATCAAATTTCATGATAATTAATTAATTAGATCAAAAGTTATTATTGGAAGTTACAGTCAGAAAGATTGCGTGGTAATCTCATAAGCCTCACTTTCCTTTAGAAAGTAGGCTAAAAGTAATAATAAAAATATAAAGGAAATAAGTAACAGGAAAAAAGTCGTTAAGGATTTCAACTACGGAACTCAGATTCATTTTGGTTTCTAAAAACGTACTAGATAAATTATTTTATTTGGCAGAATCTTGAGATCAAAAGAATTTATTTTTTTTTTCTTTCTCTTTTTTTAGTTTGATTCCGAAGTTGGATAATGGAATGTTTTTCATCAGAATGATTTTCCTTAACAGCTAATTGATAGTTTTTTTTTATTAGAATTTTCAAGATTAGCAATATTTATTTTAAATCGTATATTGTGATAATTTAACCTCTAAATTGTTCATATTATATATAAAATTATTTCATGCTATCTAATCCCAATTATTAAAGTAATCATCTAACAGAATATATTGTATTCACTTCGTATCTGACCGAAAGAATAAGATAAATTACTATAATTTTCATTAAAATCACAGAATTTTCAATATTTCTGATTGCAAGTAGCCTCGAAATTATAACCAGAAAAGAAATCTTTTTTCTTCATTCTTTCATTCATTAATGATTATAATTATCTTGATTTAAATTTATAAAGTATTTCTATTATAAAAATTTGCAATGTAAAAAAATTAATTAACAATTGTTTACAGTAATAAAATGATAAATTAATAATATAAAGAAGTATTTGTTGAGTATTTTTCTAGTCTGTTATATTATTTGTTTATATTTTTTTATCAAAGAACTTAAAATATAATCAATTTTTTTCTTTCATTTATTTAAAATGTTTTCAATTGTCATGAATTCTTTTGCATAATTGTATCCATTCTTTAATAATAATTTAATATTAAAAATTAACAAATATGCAAATTTATAATTTATTATAAAATAAAATGACAATATAGAAGATTGTGTTACCTATCGTTATTGAAAATATTTCAGTGGCTTACGTATATAGCCAAGAGAAATGACTAAAACTAATAATGAGACTTTTCAGATCACGAACTCACCTGGAGGGATTAAACTGCAAACTATTAAAACTAAATTTTTTAGTAATTTTGAAAGTTTTACTCATTAAATAAGCTTATTAAATATCATTCTTAAAATTTTCAGAACTTAATTTTCTTTAATTAAGCTTCATTTTTGATACCCTTCAATGCAAATATAATAAATTTAGCCAATAATAATAATAATTAATAATTTAGTCAAATAATAAATTTATTCGTTTTTTTAAAATACATAAAAATATATATATTTAGAACCGAAAAAAATATTTTTTATTATAAAAAAATACCTATATTTTTTGTTTCCAATTTTTATCGAAAGTTTTATTATAAACAAGACATTCTTCCGAGTTTTTAAGCGTTATATAATGAGGGGGTAATTAAAATGGAATTATGATATCTAAACTTCCAACCCAACTTAATCTTCATAAGTCTGAGTAAAAAGTAATTAAATATACTTTAACGAATTCGATATTTTGTCCTTTAAATTATAAAAGTGTATTCTTGCAACTAATTATCATTTCGAAAAGTCAAAGAGAACTCTTAAGGCAATTTAGATAAGAGCTATAGAATCATAATTAGTGTTGTATTACATCACAATACTTAAGTATAACTTATCAAAAGTTAAACATAGTCTTTAAAGAATCTTTCAAATGTAATGTCATTCCATTTTAGAAAGGTTAAATAAATATTTTAGCTTTTATTATATCAAAAATATTAATTCTGACATAACTCACAACAATAAAAATAAAATTAGATAAATTTAACTATTTATCTGATTATGTTAGGAACTAACGAGAAACTTATTTCTTTTTTTCTGACATTATCGAATTAATTACATAATTTTATTGCGTTGTTCTCTGTGAAATTGCATAATGTAACATTTTGTAAGCATTTTAAGTTTCAAATTACTTTATAAAGGTTTAATTCCATTAACAGCAAACATTATAACATATAAAATTATGTAACTATATAATGTTTGTATTTGCTTAAATACATTCAAAATATTTAATTGTCAAATATTTAAAATAAAAAATAATGTTTCTAACATAAATTATTGCTATTTTGCCACATTTGGAAAATCAATTACCAATATTATTCCATCATACTACAAAAAGTAGCTAATTCTTTTTTGAATTTTTGAATTCGTGCAGCTGTTTATTCGTGCAATTGTAGGGATGAACTTGATGAAATAGCTCTCTGCAAATTCGATCATTTCATCCATTTTCTTCTGCTTTAACTCCATTCCGAAGTCTCTTACTGTATCCTCTTATATATCCTTTCTATCCCACTGCTCCATTTTCTATTGATTAAATTTATAGGTTATTCCATGTCAAGTGACTTAGAGGTCTCTGCACAACCTTCTTCAATTTTGCCGAAATTTTGTGCGAATATGCATACGGGTTTCAGAGGACGCTGTGCAAAATTTCAGTTCAAGAAATAGTGTGGTTGAGATACCAGGGCCTTTTTTGTGAAAGTCACTTATGTAAGATAAATTCAATCAGGAATAATTTTGAAAATTTCAAATACGATTATTGCGTAACCACAATTGTAGGGACGAACTTGATGAAATAGCTCTCTGCAAATTCGATCATTTCATCCATTTTCTTCTGCTTTAACTCCATTCCGAAGTCTCTTACTGTATCCTCTTATATATCCTTTCTATCCCACTGCTCCATTTTCTATTGATTAAATTTATAGGTTATTCCATGTCAAGTGACTTAGAGGTCTCTGCACAACCTTCTTCAATTTTGCCGAAATTTTTGTGCGAATATGCATACGGGTTTCAGAGGACTCTGTGCAAAATTTCAGTTCAAGAAATAGTGTTTGCTGAGATACCAGGGCCTTTTTTGTGAAAGTCACTTGTGTAAGATAAATTCAATCAGGAATAATTTTGAAAATTTCAAATACGATTATTGCGTAACCATCACATCCAGTGCTCTGAATCTTTGTAAAATTGTTAGATATTTTTGTGTTAAATTCAAAAATTTTATCATCAAGGATTATAAGATCATTGATCAAATTTTGCCATTGCAAATATCTCAGTGTTTGACATTTTCTGCTACCGTTTGAAGACCAGAATTTGAACTATTAGGTGTGTGATAGTTTTAATGTATTGGTTATAATGATTTGCCGATTTTGAGTCTCGAAGTTCAAAATTAGATCACTTGACATGGAATGATCCAATACAGCCTTGATCTCTATCTTACATCAGTTGGATACTACTATATAAACTCAAAAACTCTCTCTTATCTCATTGATTTTTCAGCATTAAAAAGAAATATTTGGCACATCCTTAAAGATATTTTATATTATTCGGATAATTCAATTAACTTACCATATACAGTGTGTTCAGAAAGTAACTATACACTGTATAGTTACTTTCTGAACACAACGTATAAAGGAATCATGAAATAATATTGATCATTGCTGTAGTTATAATTTTCTACAGACATTTTCTTACTTTCTGATAAGATCTCAAAATGAAAATTTAACTTTGATTCGGTTTAAGATATTTTTTTCATTTAAAATAATCAAAGTTTCTTTTAAAGAGTCGTAAACGCTTTTCCTATTTCCTTACATATTATCGGTAGAGTAATATACTGTAAAGTAATTCTGGAAATATGGAAAATAAAAATCAATCTGAAAATTCTATAACTTAGAAATCGACATACATACCCTAGAGCATCTTCGATAATTTTACGAATCAGATTTGTTGAAGTAGTAGTTGCATTTCGGTCCGGAAAGATAAGATGCATACTCCAACATCTGCTAGCAATAACTATAAATATCCGTGACTATTCTTGACCTATTTACTATTGTATTTTTTATTCGGGAATTAAAATAGTTATTTTTTTGGTTATCGATTAAAATTTATTTATAGAATTTTGAATTTTTACTTTATGAAATTTGAACGATTGATTGATTTGATGATATTTTTCAAGATTAAATCATTTTTTTTTGAAGTGCAACGAAATTTAAAATAGATGCAGATTTTTTACAACTTAATATTTATTTAAGATGTAATTAATTTATAATGTATTTTTTTAATTTAGAAGTGGAATAATAAATTCTTAGATTAACAGTAATGTAATGACTAAATAATGTAAAATGCTAGATGATAGATTAAAATTAATAAAAATATTAATTTGTTGTAGGTAAATATAAAAGTGCTTAAAGAACAGAAATTTCCATTATCTATAAGAAGCAGGCATTTTTTATATTTTTTCTGCAGTAAGGTTGACATATACATCTAGTAAAAATTATGTCAATTATATATCTTTATATCGATTTTTGGTGAGTTTTCTTTCATCTGATATTGGCTTTTCAGACTTGAAAGTTTGGTTTTATTATTAATTAAAATAATATTCAAAAGAAAATTTTCATAAAATATTTCATTCATTTTTTTATAATTCTATAAAATATTTTATTCAGCTTTTTTGTCAGAAATCAATAATACAATTTTGTTTCAACTAACAAGATTGGCAAGAAATCTTTATTTATTTATTTTTTGTTCAAACTTACATAAATATAATTTATATATATTTTAAATTCAGTGTTTTGATAGTATAGTCATAATAATTTATAATTTTCACAAAAAATATTCATTATTTTTTCGAAATTTTATTTATTCAAGCGAAATAATTTGATGCTCTTATACTTAAATCATTTTGAAAATGGTTTAAATAATGAGATATAAAAATATTTATATATTTAAAATTCTCCTCAAAATAATTTTTGAGGATCTGTTTTTTGTAGTAAGTTAATGAAAAATAATTGCACATTATAGAAGAAATTAAAACAAAAAAAAATCTTGTGTCACTTTTTTCAGCACAACTAACAATTTTTATATTCACACTGATCAGAACGAACAAATAATTGCTTGAAATGTAATTTTAACACACGTAAATTTAAAAGTTTAACATTACTGGGCCTGTGTCCAATTTATAGTTCAATTATTCAAGTAAATTTGGTAAACTTTAAGCTTACTGATTATTCACACTGATCAGAACGAATAAATAATTGCTTAAAATGTGATTTTAACACACGTAAATTTAAAAGTTTAACATTACTGGGACTGTGTCCAATTTATAGTTCAATTATTCAAGTAAATTTGGTAAACTTTAAGCTTACTGATGTCTTTATTTGTAAAAGTTCGTCGACCTATCCTATCTCGTAAAAAACAACAAGTTATAAATTGGAATTTTAATGACCGAAAACATGCGAAACTCGAAATTGCAAGCTATACTCTCTGATCATAAACTAAATTCTCTTTGAATTTTACGACATTAGTTTAACGATATTCATAACGAATTAATAGATAGTTAAAAATCTTTCATAAAATTACACGTTTTAAAAATGGTTTAATACCGAATTTTTAAAATACGTTTATGAAAGTTTTAAAAATACTTCTTTCTTTTTTAAGTGAAATTTTTATGGAATGAATTTGTGAAATGAAACTTTTTTAATTTATTCAAATTTCTAATCTGACATTTCTATTTGAAGTTAAGTTTTAATGGAAAGTTTAGGTAGATGAAATATAATATTAAACACTTTAGAAGTTTTATTTCCAATTTGTTTTTGATAATAGTTTTAAAAAATTTCACGGAATGGATTTATTATTTAAAAAATTAATTAATTTTTAATAGATAATTAATAATTAAACTAATAGAAACAGTTTAATTAAAAACAAATTCAAATTATCATAGTAATCATCTATTTATCCATACGAAACAGATATTTAGAATCTATTAAAGCTCTGATTCTAATTGGAAAATATCTCAGGCTTTTCGACTTCTCCAACACTCTTTTAATTAATTAAGTAGTGTAGTATAGTTAAGCCATCATTTCATACAACAGATATACATTATCTACCGATGGCTAGTTGTAGAACCCATCACAGGCTGCTCAACAGCCATGGTGAGTTAATCAGAAGGTGGAAGAATGGAGTTCAATGGATCGGGCCTGGACACCTCCTAAAAAACTGGAGTTATGGGATCTGGATTTGAACCCGGATCCTCTAGAGTGATAAGATACAGCTTTATCACACGGCCATCAGGCCATCACGCCTTTAAAGTTTATTTTAAAACCTATATTATTTATAAAATACAGATTACGTATGTGTGTGTGAGTATGTATGTATGCAACTTTTTTATTTAAAATCTAAAAAAATATTTAGGAATATGATATAGAATTTTGTTCAGTATCAGTATTGGCATGTCTCTACGTCGCCCTTTTTTTATTTGTCCCTTTTACGGCCCTAGAGACCCAATTTTTATTTATTTTATGACAATAAATATCAATAGATGGCACTAAGTTTCAAAGTAAGAGGCAACAGATAAATTACCTACATTACTATTACTGGATTTTTTTTTCAGAATTATTTATCTGATACAATTATTATTGATTATGTATGATACAGGATACTGTTCAGTATCAATTTGTGTTCAATCAGTATCTTTATATTCACTGGATTGGATATTTTCATTGGATATTTTATTTTAAACGAATTTTTTAGTTGAATTTCAGTTAAGCCTGTTCTATATCCATAATTATGAGCGTGGCATATATGTCAAATGAAATTTGTTTATATTTTATCACAGAAAGAAATTATAAACTATTCATCATGACATTAACTATTATATGTTTATCCAATATTATGTAATAACAATAATATTTAAAATCACACAAAAAGCAGTAAATATATGCAAATTTTTTATTTGTTGCAATTTTAAACGAAATTAAGCCATGTTGCATTATTTCAAACTTATTTTGAGTCTCTCTCCCTTCAAAAGTTTTCCTCATACTATGCGTGATTATTTTATAACATTGTTCTCCAAGCTGATCGGAGAAACAATTTGGATTGGCCAGACCTGTTTTATTGCAATTTTAAACGAAATTAAGCCATGTTACATTATTTCAAACTTATTTTGAGTCTCTCTCCCTTCAAAAGTTTTCCTTATACTATGCGTGATTATTTATAACATTGTTCTCCAAGCTGATCGGAGAAACAATTTGGATTGGCCAGACCTGTTTTATTACAAACATATTTCCATGTATGACATTAGTCTTTATTTCTCTAATAATTGCACATAAATATTTTATATTTTATTTATAACTAAAACATTGTTTAGTCATAAAGATGTAAGCATTAACCATTTTAAGAATGATTTCATAATTTACAGAATTCTTCCTCCCTATGTCATTTACCGTCTCAAATCTATACTCTACTCATAAAAGTGAAATAATTTATGGATTCTTTCTAGCTAATAAATAAATAATGCTTAAAATAAAACACAAAGAAATAATATACATACCAAATAGAAAATTTCCATTTTATTGCCAAATTTGTTCTTATGTCACCTCATTGTCATGGCAAAATTATGTATTTCAACCGAGCATTATTATAATATAAACAAGTTATCATGGGTGGAATCACAGTGATTTTCGTTAAACGTTACCTGTAATTTCAAAAGGTACCAAGGCTGATGAATTAAAAGCAAGCATAAAATCATCATATATTTGGCAAGAAGTTGAAAAATTATCATTTACTCTCAACAGTGCTTAAAAAAATAAGGATAAGAATTTTGCTAAATTTTCTGATTTCCTCTTAAGCATTGGTAATTGAACTATACTAAATACAAATGGATTAGTTAATATTTACAAATATTTCTGCCAAGAAAATATTATACATTCATTAGATGAACTAATTTCAAAAGTGTATCCGAAATTAATAATATAAATGAGAATAAATATCGAATGGTTTTGTGAACGAGCAATCCTAGCTCCTAGAAATGATAGAGCTGAATTTATAAATGAATAGATCATGGACTGTTTTCATGGTGAAGGAATGACATACAATTCGATAGATACAGTTACAGATATTGATGAAGCTGTACGTTTCCCTGTAGAGTTTTTAAATTCACAGAATCCACCCTGATTACTCTCTCATAAATTAAAGTTAAAAACTTAGAAATTTAGAGGCTCCATGTTTATACAATAGAACAAGACTTTGCATAAAATCATTAAGACGAAATCTGATAGAAGCTACAATCACCACTGTTATACAATTGGAGAAACAGTTTTCATTCCACTTATACCTTTGATTCTAGCAGATTTTCCTGTCCAATTTAAAAAGCTGCAATTTCCTATAAAGGTTTGTTTTGAAATGACTATTAACAAAGCACAGGGACAGTTCTTAAAAGTTGCAGGTGTTGATTTAAATACTGATTGTTTTTTCCCATAGCCAAATTGTATGACTCCTTTCCAAGAGTCGGAGAAGCAAAAAATTTATATATCTACACAAAAAATCAACAAGTAATGAATATAGTTTATAAAGAAGCATTATGAGAGCAATAATAAAATTATTTTTTAAAATATCTGTATTTTTATTAATTCTATAATTATCAAATTCTGTACAACTTGACACTCCACTGACCTTTCCAGAAACCTCTCTCTCAAAAAAAAAAAAAAAAAACCAGTTTGCATATTACTCTTTCCTTTAAATTACCTCTCTTTATTAATAAATATATATCATGTTTAAAAAGAAATATTATTTTTCTATTTTATACATAACATAAATCACCTCTCTTTATTAATAAGTATATATCATGTTTAAAAAGAAATATTATTTTTCTATTTTATACATAACTAATTTTTCATATGAGTCAATGTCATGATAGCATTATTTATTTATGATTATATATACGATATATTGTATGTTAATGATATATCATTTATGAAATAAATTTTAAATTGTCTCATTATCAATCAATTATTTTTCAATTATTATTTTTAATATGTGATTTATAAATAAAAACTCGGCAACGCCGGGTATTACAGTAGTATAAGTTACTATAAATGACAATATACAGTAATAAGAATAAATACTATAATGGAATTATACATGATTATTTACTATAAATTATAAAATTCTGTATAAAATACAGTTTTAAAGAAGTTTACTAGCTTATAAAAAAATAATTTATAATTTAAATTCCAATTTTAAAATTTAATTCAAATTAAAATTATTCTGTAATGCAGTAAGTTAGTGCATTCCATCGTCGCTATGAAACAATTCATTCTACTTCATCACAAAACCGGGATTAAGGAATCTCAAACGTTTTTACTTAGAAACAATTTAAACGACCTAACGAAAGTTAAAGACAGACAATTATAATTTAGATTGATGTGACGAATAAAAGAATGTTCGTTCGAAAACAAGTCTTGTACAGAACGATATATCAATTACCGAACTGACCTGCTAATTGGTATTATATTAGTTCTGATAAGAATTAATTGACCAAAACGATTCAAGCAGTGGTGTGGTATTTCTCTCTAAATGAAATCGAACAAATTGATTATACTTAGAGAGAAATATTTTAAATCGTAAAATATATTTCTGTTTTAACAAATTAATAAAATGCAAAAGCAATTCGACAAAAGGTACAAAATTTTTCTATATTTTTTATATAAAATTCAAATTTATAAAAAAATTATAAGCATTATTTGAATAATAATAGTTTTGTGTTGTTGATAGACAAAGTGAAATGGTGAATAATATTAAATAATCAAAGATTTTTGTATTTTTATGTTAATAATAAAATTTTACTCTATTTTTAATTCATATGATAGTAAAAACATTTTTATTTTTCATATCATAAAGTTTCACATTTTTTAAACAATATTTCGGATTTTATTATTAAGTTAGAAATTTAATACAAAATGTTTTGATTTATTAGAAAATTTTGATTTGATTGAATCTTAATCAAATAGCCTTGTATCTAAATATAACATGTCGAAATAGAATCTATGAATAGAAGAAATCTAGAATCTGAGAACTGAAAGGATCAAAGGAAATTTCGATTTATTATAGTTTGCGAATATTGAAGAAAAGATAAATGATAAAAAATAATATATGAAAGTATGAAATTAATAAATTTATGATGATTATCGATCATTTTTCAAAATGTAAAACTATTTTTGTATTGGTTATGTTATTATTTGATATTAGAAATAATTGTTTAGTTTTGTATAGATTAAATAATTGTTATTTTAACTTAACAGGCTTTCGAATGAATTTTGTTTAAGGATTTTCTATAGTTACCCAGTTATTTGTCTTTCTTATATTTAAATCGAAAACAATGTAAATGAAACCAAGCAAGAAAGAATAATGACATATCTTCAAGTGTATTTTTTTCTTTGACAGCTTACAAAATATGTAGCAAAATAAATACTAAGTAATAAGATTTTATATTCTTCAGATACACAATTTATCGAAGAATTAAAATGCAATTTTTTTTTAAAAACAGCAGGGGATTAATTTTCGAAATAAAACACATTAAAGATTATAGATTTTGTCATCAAAAATTTTATGAGGAAACCAGTCAAATATAAACTTTTTAAAACATTTTAAATATTTATCTATTAGCGATTTAAAAGAAATAATCTGATTTGTAACTGAAAGTTCAAAATGGATTTCAGAAAAGAATGATCCTTTAAGAAAAATAAGTTATTATTTTTTACAAAACTTCTTAAGGAATTTTTTCTTTTAACTTTACATCACTTTTCTTCTGGGATGATTCTATCGCTTAATAAGCAACAAAACCATTTAAAAACTGTTACTAAGTGCATATATTTGCGATGATGATGTTGATAAAGCATAGTGATCGAGGGTAGAATCTGATATCCTTGAAAAATCTAGTGCTGTAATTCTGGAATGACTTCTTAATTATTAAAATTGAAAATTACAGATGCCCTTCGAGGCTGGCCAATTTCTACAGAGGATAAAAATTTAATTAATTTATTATATATGTAACTATGTTTAAAATTTAATGAAGATTAGAATCCATACAACTAAAATTATAATCATGATAAGCAAAATTTAATTCATTAGAGAAATGAATCTAAAATACAATCTACAAAAAATATGATCACCGTGGTTTCTCGTTTGAGAAAATTTCAAAACAATATATTAATATCGTGAATTGAAATACCTTGTATTCTTTAAAAAAATCAATTATTTTATTTATATATTTGGCTAGCAAGGATGCCCGGCGTTGCTCGGGAATTTCAGGTATATAATACATTTATATCATCAAGATGATTGTAAGCTTTCTAATAAAAAAAATTTAATTAATATGCATGAATTTATAGTTTATATCAGTATGAATTAAGAAGCCAAATTACACAAGATATTTTTGGCTGCTGCCACTTTTAAGGCCTAATATAGGCTGGCAACACATCTAATTGGACTGAAAGTTAGAGGAATGCCGTTCAACGCGCCAGAGATAAACCTCATTATAGCATTTGGAATCCATTGACTTTTGTATCCAATTTGCCATTAACTTTACTAAAGGTTAGAGGAATGCCGTTCAACGCGCCAGAGATAAACCTCGCTTTGATTACTCATTATAGCATTTGGAATCCATTGACTTTTGTATCCAATTTGCCATTAACTTTACTAGTTGATTTAACCAGCATATTATGTAGCGATGACATCATCATAACGGCGACGTGCTATATAATATGCATATAAACCCATATAAACATATAATCTTTCAAATTTTGTTCGAATTTGGGATCACGTCACAATTGCACCTACATCATGGTGACATCATGGCAATCTACGTGGTCCTTAATATTTAATTAATATATATAAGTCGGTACCCCGGACGCTTATATTAATCATATATAGCTTATGTTTTATGCAAAATCCCAGAAAGTAATTATGCGGAATATTATCCAGATCGGCCGAAGAATGTAAGAGTCAATGAGGAAGCCTTCGTAGAATATTAATACATACAAATATTCGATTGACGTCAACGTAATATCATAATGACTTAACTAAATATCAATAAAATTTGGAAATACTACATTATTTTTAATATATTTATTAACTAAGTAAATCATTTAATAATACTCATTAATATTACAACAATCATTAATGCACTATTATGCTACATGCTCGTTTATGTTCAATGCATTTCATGCAAGTATATTTTATTTAGCATTGATTTAAAAAATTATTTTCAAATATGTGTAGAAGCTAAAATCTATATAAACGTATTTCAATTTTGTTCGAAAAAAATTAAAAAAAAATCAACTACATGAATTATCTAAAACATAGTCTTTAATTTATAAAAAGTCTTTGAATAAAAATCGATTCTTTCTCATATACTTGATCACTTAATATTTTAATAGAAAGATTAGACTTTGTAAATTTATGGTTTTTTTTCCTGGTGAACTGTTGAGATATAAAAAATATCGTAGCACAATTTTCTAAATGAGAAAAAAAAAAAAAAAATGTGCAATTTAATAACTATGCGGAATATTATCCAGATCGGCCGAAGAATGTAAGAGTCAGTGAGGAAGCCTTCGTGGAATATTAATACATACAAATATTCGATTGACGTCAACGTAATATCATAATGACTTAACTATTTATGGAAACACTCGAAACATTTTTAAATCTTTGACTATTATATATTATTTTGACTGTTATTGGAAATTCAATTGTAAATTCTGTAGCATTTTTCATTCAGGATTGATATTCTTCAAATTCAATTTTCCAAATAAATCCCGTCTATGGTAGCATGTTTTGCGAATAAAAATATCGTATTTAAAGCACAAAAAAAGTGTTTTATTAAATTTATTGTAGGTATTTAAGGTATGGTATAATATTTTCTTAACATCAAACAATCTAGAAAATATGATTATAGTTATTCAAATGCTTTTAGATTTTATAAAATATTAGAATGGATAAATTCTGTTTTATATTTCTAACTCATTCGTATGAAAAATTGAATTATTTAGCTCTATTAATATTAATATTTTCCAAGAATATTAAATATATTTAACTCCATTCGTAATTTAGAAAATTAATGTTTTAACAGTTGAATTTAAGAAAATTTTAAACCGAACATAAGAAATAAATATTTATCTGTATTTTAATTCAGTATGAAATAAATTTTGCGTATCAAATTCATGATTATATTTAATAAATAAATAATATTTGCAAATGATGAAGAATGCGTCTAGCAAGCTGGATATCTAAGAGTTGCGAGATTGAACTAGAATAAACAATAGAATTTTTATTTTTCTCTGTAGCTTTTATCTGGTTTTCTTTAGTTTCTATAGCTTTTGATAGATTCCCTTTCTTTGTGCTGTTATTTCATCAAGATAAAAATATAAAAACAAAAAAGAAACAAGTTCAAAGTAAAAAGAATTTTATATATATAGGTTATATATTACAGAACTCTTGTACCATACTATAAAAACTAAGTATAAATTCCAGTAATTCTAAAAATCCAATTGAATTTATTTTATTAAACTACTTAAATCTATATTGCATGTTAACATACTCGAAAATAGTTAAAAAACCTTAAGCACTTTAGATATTTTTACAAGTGAAGCTAAAATGAGAAGGAGAGAGAGCAGAAGAGATAGAAATAAATAGATAAGAAGAGATATTAAGGGACTAACTCTTGGGGAAATTAAATAAAAATATTCTCCAAATAAAGATAAGGAAGCAACATTCAATAAAATCAAATATTTCATTTAAAACTATTGTAGATAAAAAAAAGCTTATTCAGCGATTTTCTGGAAATTTAAATGAATATCCGTAGTAATCTTCAACAATAAACTTAAGATCTTCTATAGAAAATGTTCGTCACGCAATAATCTATTTTCTAATCAAAGTTTGAAGAATTTATCTCGGTATTAGCCAATTTAATGGACGACTAGGGAATAATCCGAATAATTTCTGATTTTTTTTATCTTGTTTCTTTCATTTGAAATGTGATATAAATAAAAATTTCCCACTTTCATCTCAAAAAATAAAATGAAATGAAAATTATTCAAATTGTCAAAAATCTCATGAAAAAAATGGGAAATCGTATTTTTTTCCTCATCTAAACAAATGTGTATGATAAAATATAGATATTTTTAGATATATGAAAAATGCTTCGTTTAAATATGGTAGTATATATAAAAATTTTAAATATTTATATTTTATACGAGATATTTATAAATAAAATTAGTCATTACACATGTTCACTTATAAAAATCAACATAGTAATGATAATTTCATATTTTCATCAAAAGATAGAAAATTTTTCGTTTTTTTAATATAGATGCTCCATAACTCGTAAAAAAGTTTGACAAGAAAAATATTTTAAAAATCATTATAAAATAGTATAGTGTGCATAGTATGCAAGTTTACTTAATAATAATATAACCATTGTATACGCTTTAATAACAATTGCACTTTGATATATTGTTACATATTTCATATATATAATTTGCAACTGTTGTATCTCCTGCCTTATAGGTAAGCTTTATATATGGCTCAATGTTTTCAAATTTCTGATTTAGTAATTTCTATATGGTAATATTTCCACAGAAGTCATAATTTATGAAGCTTCTGTAAAATAATTTTTTTTAATGAAAATATGAAATTTACTTTAGTAATTCAAAATTTGAAGATCTTGAATTTTGTTATATAGAATTTAAATTTCTTTTTGTTGTCTAACAAAAACCATTTATAAGTAAATCTGAAAATAATTTAAATAATAATAATAAATAAATAATTTCAATTAATAGAAGTTTTACAATTTATTTAGGCTTTTAAATGCCCATTTATATATTATTTTAATAAGAACAATATATAAGTTGTTCACATAATGTGAGCAGCTTTTATTTCAAATGAATTATATACAATGTTTAAGAGTGGCTTCAAAGTTTTAATAATTAAATAATTATTGTGATATTGCAATTTAAGAATATAATTGCATGATTTATTGAAAATTTAATTAAAAATTATCTTTATTTAAGTAGTTCATATCATTGAACTTCGTCAAGAGCATTTAACAAGAATGCAAGTTATCTACATTTAAATTATTGCACAAAGTTTTTACTACATTTATATCTTAATCAAGTATGATATTTTTTAAAAATATCATTTAATTACTATGTTTTTTATAATAATTAAAATTATAAAAATCACATCATTACTTATAAAATCTTATTTGACTTAAAGTGTTTTCTCTTAAATTTAAAATCTGCATAATTATATTTACTGCATCAGCACACTAAAAACTTGCATAACAACATTTAAATTATGCCCAAAATCTTTGGAGTATAAAGATAGCACCATCTAAAAGTACAGAACACTTGATAATACTCCAAAAATTAAAAATTTATATATTCCTAGTTCTTTACTATAATACCTTGTGATCACAGTTGATTTTAGTACTTTGTAATGGCACAACAAGAATCTTTTCTTCATTCCTGTTGTTTTGTTCATAACTACACAATAACTATTAGCCTGAGGCAATGTCTTCATTAGTTGTGTGACAAAAATAATATCTTCAGCTAAAATGAGTATCATAAATTATGCAGTAACTCACTGAAAATTTTCATTAATAGTAATAAAAGTATACACCACTTTGATTCTTTGAGAACTGATGAAATGTTTCCTTCTCTCTCACCATATTGCAAATCATAATCAGGCAGTTTTTCATTTGAACTTGGACAACCAAACCAAAAACTTGTTATTTCACTTGGTTTAATATTTTCAACACGCATTTTTAAATCATCGAATTTCCAAAAGTATTTTCCTTTAAAAAAATAAGTTTTTCCTGAAATAAAATTTAAATTGCATTAGTATATTTTACACATATATATAACATAAAAACATTAACATTTTAACTCTATATAGAAAAGTGAAAAATAAAAGCAATTTTAAAACAAATAATTGGATGGTTCAATATCTAAGTGGCTATATTTTTCTTCTTATCTAGCATATTTAGGTGAAGTTGGAAGATTACTATAATTGATTTAGATGGAATGAGATACAAATAACAGGATTACATATGATTTTGAACTCGAAGAATATCTTAAGAGATTATTATTAAGCTAAACAAATTAAGTTTTAAGTTGATAAAGTATTTAATATAAAATTTCCTTACTCCTCAATGAAAAATGCATTTAGAACAGTTTTGCTACCTCATCAGTTTCAGAAAAGTAACAAGTGATTATTTGTAATAGATTAAAAAAGTATCCAATTTACAAAATAATTATTTATTTTAATAGATTTTTTATTTATTTTACATTTATTGTAATAGATTACTTTTCTGAAACTGATGATTAATAATAATAATCTCTTAAGATATTCTTCGAGTTCAAAATCATATGTAATCCTGTTATTACATATGATTTTAAACTTATGAAGGATACTTTGAGTTATTACAGTATATAGAAAGCTAGAAGATAAATAATGGGTTCAAATTCAATTCTTATGATGATCTACTGAAAGAACAACACGATATTGAAGGGCTTGCTTAAGTGACAAAGCAATAATGAGAGAATTGCATTGTAAACATTCAACACACAAATGTAAATATTTGTGTGTTGTACACACAGAAATATTTATATTTTATAATAATACAGTGGTGCCTCGCAATTTGTCAGTAATCCGTCGCCGAACTAATGTCGAATTGAGAAACTGTCGAATTGAGGGACAATATTTCCTATATTGTCGACTTGCGGGACAATATTTCCCATATAAGATTATGTAAAATAGATTAATTCGTTGTTGGACCCCCATCTCACTCCCCTAACTAGTGAGTGAGAGAGATACAATATATTATTTACTCCATCCCATTCCTCTAACTTATGGGTGTGGTGAGAGAGATACACTATATTATTTATCTTATTACATGTGTTTTATTATTGTATAACACACTAAATTACAAAAAACACACCCTTGGATGTTGGAATGAAGTCTTCCAGCAGACACCCTAGCACCCATATCTTCTGTGTTGCAAAACGTTACTACAGTTGTCCTAAAAACGCCATACTCCATGGATGTTGGAATGAAGTCTTCCAGCAGACACCCTAGCACCCATAATCCGTGTTGCAAAACGTTACCACAGTTGTCCTAGAAACGTCATACTCGAGTTACATTTAAATTGTTCTCCACAGTTGTCCTAGAAATGCCATACTTGAGTTTGGAATGAAGCTATTTTATATACAACACAATTTATTAGCCCTTGGATGTTGGAATGAAGTCTTCCAGCAGAGACTATTTTATACACAACACAATTTATTAGCCCTTGGATGTTAGAATGAAGTCTTCCAGCAGACGCCCTAGCACCCATAATCTTCTCTCTCTACCACAGTTGTCCTAGAAACACCATACTCGAGTTACATTTTAATTGTTCTACTTTCTTCACTTCTTAATATGGAGGGTTTAGCTAGAGCTTTTTCTTCCAATGATTGTTCTACCTTTCTGCACTTTAGCTACAATTTTTTTCTTCATCTCTTTGCTCAATCAAGTGTTCTTCTTTTTGGAATTATTCTTCTGTCGGTTCTCTTTGAACCCATCCTTACATTTCACTCAAAAAAATAATAATAATTACAAATTTTTAACTTTCTGAAAAATGTAGAATTGAAAATTAACACAAACAACATGGGTAAACACCAAATTAGCCCAAAAAGAACTGACAAATAGCAAATGACATCACACAATTCCATCCACGCGCATGCGCCAACACGCGAAACTCAAATGTCGAATTGAAAAACCGACGAATTGCAAAGCACCACTGTATCTGTATTTTATAGGAGAATAAAAGTTGAAAAAATAGGTATACTCTATATGTAGAGAAAATATCATGCAGCTCAGAAGAATGATGGGTGATACATGTAGCTCTTGTATCACATATTTGACAAGTCTGGCATATAAAGAATAATGCACAATCTCAAAACTTGTATAAAATTTCTTTCAAGAACAACCTATGAAATAAATTGTGTTGGGCTATAATGCTAAAAAGAAGACTACCTCTACTTGTACATATACAAATGTTGAGACCAAAAAACATGTGTTAAGTGAAAGTTCCAGCAAATGGTTTACAAGCCTATGTTATATCTGACAAGGAGAGAACACAGCTGACTACCCACTGATTTTGATGAAACTGAACTGATGTAATCTAGAACAAAAATATCGAATACGTTGCCTGAGGCGTTTGTGCCAATGCACCTTATAAATAAAAATATTAGCGTTTAAAAGGCGTTTGTGCCAATACGCCTTATAAATAAAAATATTAGAGTTTAAAATTTAGTTTGTGCCAATACGCCTTATAAACAAAAACATTAGCGTTTAAAATTTAGGTTCGGCAAGTTTAAGAAATAAGAAAGAGAAAAAGAGCGCCTCTAACACTACACTCGTAGCATTATTAATGTTTTGCAACAAAAAAATAATCCTAATACAAATACAAAAAAAAATCCTATTACACCAACTCGTATTCCTCCTCATTGTACACATACGTACATCATATGCGAACGACAGTAGAAAAAGAAATTTTTTACAACTTTACTCACTGTCGACACCAGATGCAATTTCTGGAGACTGTTTACATAATTTCTTTGTCAGAGAGAGATGGGCCTCAAAGCCACAACCTTGAGATTACGGGATCGGCACGAACACACTATACTATGAGCGTAGCGTTAGAAGTGCTCTTTTTCTCTTTCTTATTTCTTAAACTCGCTGAACCTAAATTTTAAATGCTAATATTTTTATTTATAAGACGTATTGGCACAAACACTCGGACACATATTCGATATTTTTTGTTCTAGATTACATCAGTTCAGTTTCATCAAAATCGGTGGGTAGTCAGCTCTGTCCTCTCCTTGTTAGATGTAATCATAATGCTGGGTCTGTTATTTTTTTTTTCCAGATCAAAAATGTAATTCCTTCCTTCAGTTATCACTAGTATGTCATCTATATATCATTTATATATTTTATATGCTTTGAGAGAGCTGGTAAGATATTTCTTTCTTTGGCCATACTTACCATCTCTGCTATAATCCCAGCTAGGGACTACCAATAGGTACCCCTTTTGTTTGTAAATAAAACTTGCTTTTAAACTGAAAGTATGAACGGTGTACTAGAAGATGCCAAACATCTCTTATGAGGGCTGGATCACAATACTTCTTTGGTAAATGTTGCAAAAAGAATTGATATAACTCCATACATGCTAGCTCTAGTTTAATAGATGGATACAACGCTTTCAAATCAAAAACTTCTAATCTCTCTTCTGGCAAAGGCCAACTTCCAATAATTCATCAGTCAGTTATTTCAAAGACACTACTGTCCATTTATAATCTAACATTTTATCTTTGCACTACTTTGCTATTCTTTTTTTCCAATTTGTACATTGGAACAGATCTATTCTCTATTACATGTCTAGCTTCCAATGGATCTTTGTCTTTTTACGAAAGCAAATAATCTAGGCAGTCTTGGGGATTTTACTACTGTGATTTTAAAAAGGATGGAAGCTTATTATTTCTTAATATTCTAAGCACTTGTTTGTTAATCTCTTCTGTTGGATCTTCGTTAAGCAATTGGCACTCACTACTTATAATAAATTCATTTAAGAATGTTTCATATGTGCTATTGGATCTTTGTTAAGCAATTGGCACTCACTACTTATAATAAATTCATTTAAGAATGTTTCATATGTGCACCTTTTTAATAAAACAACATTTTAGTCTTCTATATGAAACTATACTGCTTTCTTAGATAATTAACTAATTAAACAATTAATGACAACACTAACTAGCAGTCCAAAAACAACTTTAATCACTCAAAAAATTTTTTTTTCCAGAGTAATGTTTTCGGCTACAATATAGCCATCCTTAACTCAACTACTTAAAGCGTTTAGAACAAAAAAACGTTCTAGAAAGTCCAAAGATATAAAGCATTCTGATTCTATTTTAGAATTCTTTTAAATTTATAAAAAAAAAAATGTTCTTTTTTTAACAGTTATCAAAAGCACTTGGTTTAGATTCCCAGGGACATAAACTAAAAATGTATTTTCTACATAAGTTATTTATTCCAATTTAATAAAATTAAAATTGTTTGTTAGAGCTCACTGTTTTCATTTAATTATGCACTCACTAACCCTTTAGGGCAAATTTCCAAGCACTTGGAAATGCTTCCTTATCTTTTTCATTGATCACTTCCTTCCGTTGGCTTCTTGTGTGTATATGTAATTTTTCTGCTGTATAGAGCTCAGTCGGGTCTGTGACTCTGTTGATTACTCTAGCCTCTCTCCACTTAACTCTGACATCATATTCATAGGCACCTCTTGACAGTGCCATTGTTAAGTTCCCTTGACTGATATCTCGTTTATGTTCTTCCAATCTGTCCTTTAACTTTTAACACTCCACCGCCTGGTCTCCCGAGACAAAATTTAAAACTTAATAACTTCGTAATTTTAATTTGTGAAGAATCAAATAATTCCTACTATTTCATGAAATATTAATTGTTTTATTTCTGTTTTAATAATTAATTAACTTTCAACATTAATATTTAATGTTTATTTAACTTAATAGTTGTAACAAAACTAATGGAAGTGGTCATCTGCATTTATGATGTAATGTTAATTTGACCAAAGGATATTTCTGTTAAACTGATGTGCAAATAAGTTTAACTACATTGTTTGTGATATTATTCTTCACAATTAAACTGCTTTTTAATAAAATGTGAATAAATATGCAGTAATATTCTATTGTAAATGAGAGCCTGTAAAATTCTCAGTAATGGCATTGTCATTTACATAAGATATTTTAATGATGCAATTATTTGCCCAAAAGTTTTGTAAAATTTAAATTAATATAATAAAATAACTATTGGTCAGCAAAGTTTACACTCCAATAATAATTATTAATTGTATTGTATTTTGATTATAATTAACAAATAAAATAGCATATTTTCTTGATTTTAATATGATGCTGATTTGATCATGTAATTTCCCCCTTTTTTCCTAATTTTGATCAATGCAAATATAGAGATGGAAAATTATTCATATTTTATTGTAGATCTAAAATAAGAATATTTATAAAAGCTCAATTATAAAGCAAAGTTTATTTCAAATATTAACAGCACAAAAAATAAAGAACATTTCCTATTTCAATTTCTAAAATAAAACTTTGTATCAGAAATCTGCCATCATCTTGTGTATTGTTCCAACATGTTAAGCCTCTGATGAATTTATTATGCATTTTTTTTCTTGTACTGTTTGAGTTTATGCATATTATTATATGCAATTTTAAATTGCAATTGGTATTAATTAAAATCAATTTTATTTGCTTAATGAAATTAAATCAATTGAATTTTCCCAAATGATAAATGTATACTTCATAAATAACAGGCAGTATAAAATTTCCATTATTTATGAAATGTTAAAATAATATTACTTTTTTTTTATACAGATATTGTGTACTGCAATGTTGAGTATTTATTGCATAATATATTTGGTGATCTCAGATATTTCCAATCAAGTTTGTGATTTCCAATGGTTCTGGAACAGAAAATCATTGAGTGCTAGATGTATTTCCCAATTCATTAATTGTGGGGAATTTCTTTTGTAAATTTTATTTTGATTTTGCTTTTTTGTCTTTTGTCTTGTTTGAAAATCTTGTATAATAACTATTATATAAACTGATATTTTTCCAGTAACAGTAATATATTAACATAAATCATCACTATGCTGGATATTATTTTTTTTTTTAATTTTTCATTGCCTAATTTGACATGAATAGTAAGATGCATCCCAATTTAAAATAATTTAAAAGTGAAAAAAAATTTGTCTTAGCATTGAGGAAATATGGTAACTACTCAATTCATTTTTTAATATGTGAAACAAAATATGATTGTTATAATAAAATATAAAATGAAATTATTATATAGCAGGGGTGTTCAACCCGTCGATCACGGAGTGAATTTTGTCTGTGATTAGCCACTTCTTCATATCAACCTGACTATGAAAATATTATGAGCTCCAAACAATGCCAAATTTCACATTAATTTTTTTTTAATCAACCATTGTAAACATTGTTGTTTTTCCTAACTTTGGTTTTCTAAAATTTAGAAACAATTCTAAAGGGAAATATTTTCAAGTTTAAAAATTAAAAAATTAATTACATTATAGCAAAGTGCTTTGAATAACCCTGTAATTGGTTTTAAGTATTTTTACTCAACAAATATTCCCTTAGGTGTTGCTTCTGAATTTAAGCTCTTATAAGTGATATATAATACTTTTCTATTGTATGGCCCATGACTTCTAAAAGATTTAGCACCCATACTTATAGTATAGTGTCAGCCATTTCAGATCTTATCAAGTTTTTAGTTTCAGAATGGTGAAAATTTTAGATGTGGTCAGCAATAGGGCCTGCCTTAAGCCAATTCAACTTATATGGCCACATTGGGCCTTGCACTTCAATTGACTAAAAGAAAATTCAAATTTAGCTTTTTTTTTTTATTTTAGCCTAAGGACTTAGTTTATATGCACCAAGAAATATTATAGCAATCAATGAGATATTTAAAAAATTACTTTAGATATTAAAAAGTTTCACTTTCTGGATCATATGTACAGAAATTCCTTGTTTTGAATAAGAGAGTTACTAGATTTTCAAATTTTTTAATTACTCTACACAATTATAATTAGCAGCATCCAAGAAAAGGAACTTTTCCAAATTTACGATGATCAAAATATTATATAAAATCAAATATGTTTCAAGATAGATTCAACAACAGATAGTCTTGCAATATCTATAGACTATGATGAAGCATAGAACTTAAATTTCAACATTTTGAGAATATATAGAACAGAAAGTAAAGAATTTCTTAATAAATAATATATTTATTAGCTTAGCTTTATTTTAATATATAAAATGTATTAAAATAATACTAAGCTAATAAATATAAATATACATATTTATTTAATTTCTTAATATAAAACATTAAGATTTAGGCATTGAGTATAAATACTGTAAATCCATGAGACTCATCAAAATTGTCAAATTGGACTCACATTCACTAAGATTGTCAGTATTATGGGGGACAGCAGTATATAAATGTGTTAAGCAAAGTATACTTGCATTTCAGATTGCAATTTTAGTTTTATGCATAAGACAGACAGTACTAGAAGTATATAACTTGCCATCATCATCTTGAAATTCTGTAACTAAAACTATTGCACATATATTTATATATCTATTATAAAATAATCATCTGGCTTGCATACAAATAACAATGAAAATAACAGTTTAATTAAGCAATTGTTAAAATAAATAATTAAGTTCACAAGATAAAAAAAATACTCATTTCTGCTTAATTTTTATAGGTATTATGGCATACTTTACAGTAATTTTAGCAATACTTCTGATATGATATTGGCTCTATTTTGTAAGGTCCTTCTGCATTGCCATAGAACATTTATAGGATTTAAATCTGGACCTTAACTTAAGAGATTGAAAATTCTTTAATGGCTAAGATGCTAAGTATTCAGTGATTTTGATTTTTATTTTGCATTAGCTTTTTGCAAAATCCATCCTTTCTTCAGTCCAATTTTGGACTTTGTCTCCAAGATGCCAAACGGGGATTTTGTCTGTGCAAAAAAGGGATGCAACAAATGCACAGTACCTTGGCAGCAGGATTCTGGGGAAATATAAAAACCAGGTAAAATATTTACATAGTGAATTAGATCTGACATTCTGGAAACAATTATTCTTGGCATGGCCCTGGGTGCCAGATTGTGGTATCAGTTTTATTATAATTTTAAAAGATAACATTAATATTCTTACCATCAGTCCATTGGAAAGCTGCATCAATGTTATATGGTATCCCTCCCCATACCACCATATCTCTAGGATAGTCTGAATCTACCCGACCATCAAATTCGTCATACTTCCAGTATTTATTTCCACTGAAAAAATAGGTTTTACCATTATGGCCCCAAACCACTGCTGCATCAATTTTTTTCAAATCAGATGGAAGCCCTAAATCTGTTATAGGTCGTGGATATCCTTCCTCTGGGTTATTAGCATTAAACAACCAATATTTGTTACCTACAATAACAACAAAGATTTATTTAATACAAATTATTAATAAAGATAAATGAGATTTCTGAAGATTATTTTTTATGATACATTATTTTAAAGAAAATAAAAAATTCAACTAAATTTTCTTTTCATTAATTCAAAGAGCAATAGAAATAACATAAAAATTTTATTTATTTATCTGTTGTTCTTTTTATTTAATAGCTGAATAAATTTTATTTTAATTATATTTTGGATTTTATGAAAATCCTAAGTAAATTAATATTTAAAATAAATTGTACAGTAAATATTAAAAATAATAGTAAATATTAAATTTGTGAAAATGCAACTTAAAATTTCACTGTTAAGATTTGAAATACATTGCTCCATATTTAAACAAATATTGAAAACGAGTGCAAAGAGCAGGATAATCGATTATTTTGCTCTTTGCGCTCATTTTCGATATTTGTTTAAAATTTCACATCAAAACAGTAATTAACAATTCAATCAATCATATTACATAATAATATAATATATTTGAATGAAGTACCTGAATGAATTTTAATATAATAAAACTTTAAAACTTTAAACAAACTGCTCTCAAAGGTTAATATCTTAAAAGACTAATCAATGTTTCGAAATCATTCTATATACTAATTCACTTAAAAATTCGCGGTCAATGAAACAATTTAAATCTTTTTCCAGTCGATAAGGATATACAACATGCATGCGTCATTTTCCTCCAACTTTCGTGCCGGCAGCTATATATCCTGATACAGACATTAGCAAACCACTAAAAACTGAAAATTACAATTAAATTTTAGTTAACAAATAAATATTTACTAAAATGAACTCTTATTATGTATATTTGGAAGCTATTGTTACATTTTGCTATATTATGTTGCTTATAACCAACATAATATAGCAAAATTAACATAATGTAGCAAAAAAGCTGAACAATTATGGATAACGATTAATTTTTATAGAAAAATATTATAATCTATTTGATTACAAATATTTCCATGCTTTATATTGAAAAAAAATCAAAAATCAAATTCTATATACTAATTCACTTAAAAATTCGCGGTCAATGAAACAATTTAAATCTTTTTCAAAAAAGTAAACACTATACTTAACAATTTACTCTATATTTTTTCCCTGATAAAATTAAATAATATGGATACGATAGCTGATAATATGAATAAAAATATAGGCAATCTATAAGAAGCTGGTTATAGTTGTTTCAAATCAGTTTGTGTATAGTATAAATTTCAATTATGAAATATTTTCCCTGATAAAATTAAATAATATAGATACGATAGCTGATAATATGAATAAAAATATAGGCAATCTATATGAAGCTGGTTATAGTTGTTTCAAATCAGTTTGTGTATAGTATAAATTTCAATTATGAAAATTCTGTCTGTAATTCTCTTTTAACATATTAAATATTGTGAAAGAAATAAATTGCATTCATTTCTTTAAAATATTAATTTGTTATTCTAAGAATATTAACTATATAATATCAGAATTAAGCTTTTTACGGAAAAACGAAAGTTCTTGCATGACCATCATGTAATAATATTTCTGCGACTTTCTAGTAATAAATTTGAAGCCAATTGACATATTTTCTTGTAATTCAATAAAGAAATCGTAAAATTAAAGATTACTTCGACGTCATACATTTTAATTCCATTTTCAGCAATTCAAAATAGTGGGCATATAAGAAAAGAATGGATTAAATCTTTCCAAAAGTTCATGTTTAAATTTAAACCTTATCACATTTTTATAAACTGGTAACAATAATATATATATAGAATATTTATATATTCAGTACATTAGTTTTAGAATTAATTCGATTTTGTCACAAAGGTAGCTATAATGAAAATGAAGTGCACATTAATGATGTATAAAAAGTTACTAATATTTCATAATTACTATATTCAATACATGTTTCTACAATCAGATATGACTTTTTGCCAATTCTGTACAAAATAATCCATTCAATAACTTGAAGGATAATCTCTGAAAATGAATTAGTAAATAATTTCTCTTTTTCTGAATTGTTTTTTTATTTAATAAGATTATAAATCACAATGACATTGAAATATCAAATTACTAATATTTTTCACTCGCTATCGGCGTAAATTTATTTATTTATTTAAAAATGAATAAATAAAATTGCTTTTTTAACGCTATTACTTAATTTCAAATTTAATAAGATTTTTTATTAGATATGAAAATAATAATAAGTAAAATTTAGCTATGTTTCTTATTTATATGTGTAGCATTTAAAAAATAAAGTAATACCAATTCTGTACAAAATAATCCATTCAATAACTTGAAGGATAATGTCTGAAAATGAATTAGTAAATAATTTCTCTTTTTCTGCATTGTTTTTTTATTTAATAAGATTATAAATCACAATGACATTGAAATATCAAATTACTATTTTTCACTCGCTATCTGCGTAAATTTATTTATTTATTTAAAAATGAATAAATAAAATTGCTTTTTTAACGCTATTACAATTCTGTACAAAATAATCCATTCAATAACTTGAAGGATAATCTCTGAAAATGAATTAGTAAATAATTTCTCTTTTTCTGAATTGTTTTTTTATTTAATAAGATTATAAATCACAATGACATTGAAATATCAAATTACTAATAAGAAAATAGATTATATATAAATATCACACTAAACATCAAAAGTTATTATTCTCCAGTTTGAAGCATTATTAGTAAGTCGTGAGGAATAATATTCAATGCAAAAAATATAGCTAAATTTTCACAATTGTCAATGGTATATGAATTATTTATACTTACCATATGAGATAATTAAAAAATAAATACATTTTTTCCTTTTTTCTGTAGAGATTAAAGTGTTTGACTCTAACAGGTTTTTTTTAACCTTGATGTGTATCTAAATATTTTAATGCTGAGTATTATATCTGTAATATATATATACACACACACAAGGAGAATATAAAGTGAAACTTCCTTTATTAAATTGTAAAAAAAAATTATTTAATAAAATAATGAGTTATTTTAATATCACTATCTGTTGTTTTAGACTTTGTTACCTTGCATTTGTTGAGGGAAAAAATCATAAATAAGCTTTACATTCCTGAATAAAAATACAAGTGAACAATAGGATTTAGATAATTCACGGTCAATATCATTATTAAAAAAGTTAAATAGATTCACTTATATTATTTTGTTATGGTTGGTAAACCTACTTTTGGTAATCATGAGAAATTCAGATAAAGTGCAAAAAACATTTTTTTAACGCTATTCATGGTTAGTGGAAAACTATAACCCAAACAAAAATAAAATCTAAGAGTGATGTGGAAATATAATTATTTTATTAATTAATGCAATTTATATCAGTCTAATACCATCTGTTTAGATGTATGTGAAAGATGTTTACAACTTCTTACACATTTTTTAAGGATATCTGTGCATGATATTTCCATTAATTAATTTTTTCCACTGTTCCATTGTATATTAATTTTTTCCACTATTTCATAATCAATCTAAAACGTTTGTTAAATTTTTAACCACACATTAAAAAATGTAATTATATAATTTAAAATAAATTACGAAAATTTTCGTATCAAGAAAATTTTTATTATTATAATAAATTTAATTATCAACAATAAAATGTCATTACTTTGTACGTAATAAAAAAGTTATTTAATTGTAGTTTATATAAGTAAATACTTTGGATTTAATTCGATTATTTTATATTTAGTGAATGTTTGCTTTCAAATAATTTTTAGTGTTTAGCGATGTTTATACTCTTAATTTTTTAAATAAAACGAAATCTTATGCAATAAAATTTAACCTACTTACATTTAAAAGCCCAAGCTTTATTGTTCTTCAATCCTTGCATAAGTTGATCGAAAGATTCTTTGCATTCAGTAGTCACATTGGGTTCTTTTTTAAAGTTATAAAATATGGGCTGTACCACTCTGGATAACAGTCTAAATATATAACGCAAATTTTTATAATTATCCAACCAGATATCTTTTACTTCCTCATCAGTTTTCGATACTTCTCTTATTGTTATTTCCGGGACCGATAATGTATTAACCAATAAAAACGACAAAACCATTATCTTGAGCATGAACCCCATGATACACGCACTTTCTCTCTAGACAGGAAATATAATCGAACCTGACCTAAAATTTTCGACACTTGTATATTATCGTCCCGTTTTTTAAAAGAAAACGAGTTTCCCTCTGCCGGCAATCACTGGAAACATTTTGTCATTGAGCTAAAGGAAAATTCTTTGTCAAAAATTCGTCATAAAATAATAACCATCTTTGCGTTCGAACTCTTTTATTTGTCTTTTTCGTTTTATTTGTCGCTAAGAAATAAATTTTAATTTTATTAATTTTCACATAATATTGATATATTTATCGCGAAAAAAATTTTAATTTTTTTTATTGTTTTGATAATGTTAGAAGTACATAAAACTACTTCTAACATGTATCAAAACAATTTTAATACATGTTAGAAGTAGCTATAAAAACAATAAAAAACAAAGCGATAAATATGCTATGTGAAAATTAATAAAATTAAAATTTAATATATTTCTTGATATATATTTATAGTTAAAATAACATTAAATACATTAAAATTCAATTAATTTTTTTTAATTACTAAAATTTAATTTTTTTAACTGTGTATTAATAATCTCTTTCTGCCCTCGAGGGTGTAAGAGGTATGAAATTTAATGCTAAAAATTAAATAAATATGTGCTTGACAGATGTTAAAAATCACGTTTTATGCGAATTTCTCCGTGACAAAAGTTATAATTTTTTTTTAATCAAAAACAACATTTAAAGTTGTTTTCAAGTTTATTTTAAGAAATGCCAACTGAAAGTAATTATTTCTCCTTACCCGAAAGCTTACTAAATGTTAAAATTATTTAAAGGTTATTAATGCTTACGAATTTAAATTTAAATCAGCATAATTCTTTTCTTATCTAATCTTATACATATTAAACAAAAATCTGGAAACTTGCTGTTTAATAGTGTTATAAAATTTCAAGGAGAACATTATAAGCAGAATTATTTTTATTATTCAATTTCCTTTGTTCTTCTCTATTTTTAATATAAACAACTCCCTAATCAGATAAATATTTAAAATGCAGGATAGTGTTCAAATTTCTCACGTTTTCTTCAGAGAAACTGATGATAACTTGGAAAGCAGTTGGCAACATGATTAAAACATCTTTAGAAGAAATCGATAATCCTAAAATATTAAAAATATTGACAGCTCGAACACAGAAACTGGATTCCTAATCAAAACACGTGTTTGACCTATGTTGACTTATAGTTAAGAAACAATGCACGATTCTCTGAAACTTTCAAACAATACTTCATATTCGTTTCAAGGCCAAATTTTAATTCATCTATAATTTTATAAGCAGTTTTTTCGTTCTCAACTAAAATCTTTTGGATTTATTGGATCAACTTTATTGTAAAAAACACCACAGAATTTGAATTAGGGCTTAGATTGAAGGTATTTATATTGGTAATATATTTATAACACATAAAAATACGTAGCATACTACAGCATATAAACTCATCTTCTAAGCCAGCGATTCTCAATCTAGGGTACGCGAAAAAAATGAATAATGGTGGAAAATTATTTAATTAATTATTAATATATTAATCATAAATATTTTTCTAATATTAAAGGTAAAAATTATGGAAATGGGCTGATAAAGTGTGCTCAAGTGAACAAAAGTTGGGAACTGCTGTTATAAGCAATCATTAAAATTTATTATTTCGACATTAACAAAACAATTACTGTTTGATAATCGTGATAAAATTTAAATTTGCTACGTCTACCATATTTAAAATACCATTATATCCTGAAAATTTTACGACTGATGTCAAGTCTCATTATAGATTCAACGTCTTTCTTATGAGTCATAATGATTGCATTTAATATGTCCTTAATGTTGAGCTCAATCAGATACACTTGGTTGTAGATTTAAATAATCATAAACAAACTTGTATATCGGATATCTGTTCTTTTATTGCAGTTCGATAAAGCTCTATATTTGATTACTAGATTTTATATTATATATAAAATTTGGTGATAAATTCCATAAATTCCATTGATCAAATATAGTTTTTCATTAATATATTCAGTTGTAAATTTCACTATGTTTTTTGGATTAGTAATTTCATGAAAATAATATCCAGATCAAAGTGAATAATATATATAAGTAACGTTTTCAATTCTTAAAAAAGTTACAGAGCAGTGATTTTTTTGAAGTCTCTTTTGAGATTTTAAACATTTATCAGCTTTCATTTAATAAAAAAATAGTGTATATTAAAATTTTGGATTTATACTAACAATTATAAAAATAAATAATGAAGAGAGACTTTTATAGTTTCATTCATTTCTTAATAAAATTACAATACCGTAAATGTCAATATTTTAAAGTCACTTCTTATATTCCTATCAAAACTTTATTTATGATATGCTATTTATTGATTTTTAATTAAAATATTCTTAAATATCCTTATAAATTTTTATATTTTAATGTTAAAAGCAAGTTATAAAAAATAGTTTATAGCAGGTGGTTTATAGAACTGAATTTACTTGGATGCTATCCAAAGCAAATAATGAATAATAATTATATCGAAATATTTTCCTTTAAGTTGTAATTAATTATTTTTTAAATTAATAATGCTAAAAGTTTCTAGATACTGAATCGAATTTTAATTAAAAATTTTCATGAATATTGCTTTTTATGTATCAACATCTCATTTTTATGACAACAATATATATAGTAAATCCTATGTAATCCGTTACTGTTTAATAATTATTTACATAGACAGTGTAAAATAATTTTAAATTTACTTAAATAAATTTTAATAATGTTAAATAATAAATTTATTTTATTAAAATATACTATATTTTACAGTCACGTATTAACTATAAACTTTTCCTTATATGTGTCTATAGTTTAAAAATTATCCCTGAATTGCAAAATATTTTAAAAATTATCCCTGAATTGCAAAATATTATTAATGTTGTTTATTTTTTTCATAAAATAGAGAAAAGATAAAACAGTATATGTTGTTTAAAAAGTCATCACACTGCATTAAAATTCCTTAAGAAGACAAACTTTCCTAAATTTTTACTATTATTATTATTTACTATTAACTATTTATTATATTTGCTATTATTATTAATTTATTTAATTCCTAAATTGAAATTTTTATTGATCTGATTTGATAATTTTATTTTGAAATTTAGATTAAGCAACAAATGGATATACTGTTGCTATATCTAAATTTTTCTTTTCCTAAAATAAAACTTCTATTCTTTAGTAGATGATTCACTTATTTATTTTTGTTTTTAAATCAATATGAATTGATTTTAATTAATTTCTTTGAATATTACATTTTAATTTCGATTGTCTATTAGTTTCACTACTTTTATCATAATTTCTTTTCAAACAAAATTTCCTCATTTGTTTGGAACTCATCCAACAATATTTTTTATTCAAGGTTAAAAATAAAAAAAACATTTGTTACTTTATCATTGAGATAAATCTTAAATAATTTTGATCAGTCCTTTCAAACTATTTTGTTAATCAGACCCAAATGTTTCCATATCTTCAAGGTTTCGACCCAATCGATTAATTTTCATTTAACTTTCAATCTAGTGAAAGAAGTTTGAAAATTCATCTTAATGGAGAAAAAAATCTAAGTTAAAAATCATTTAATTTTATTGATAAATAATTTTCATAATTAATTTCAGATAAAGTTAGTTTTGTATAAAAAAATTCACTAGATTTGAGAAAATTTAATAAAATACATTTATGAATATACAAAGAACCTCTCATAAAATATTTCAGTTAAAATTCTTACTTAATATATTATATTTTGGTTTATTTATCACATCTTAAAGCTGTTAGAAGTAAAAGTCTGTTAAAATTTCATTATTTTTAAAAGTTAAATACATGTCAGGCATATATTAAGTTTTAGCTTATATTTAACAAATATTTAACTTTTTAAAAATAATAAATGAATAATTAAACTGCATTATAAAATTTCTTTTACCATAAATGGAATTAGTTTTATTTATAACTGTTTGAATCGCATTTTAATGAATAGCATTAAAAACTCTATTGAAATAAGGAATAGAATTCTTTGACTGACTCCCTTGATGGCACGATCACAATATTTGACAACTTTCATTCAACATTTTCTCAGTTTATTTAATATTAAAAGAGAATTTCTCCGAACTCCTATTGACAGAATACGCTGACAATACGAATTCAAGTTTCTTAAGTAGACAGGGAAGTTAGTAAAGTTAAGTGTAACAATTGATTAATTGTTGCTATTTAAAAAATTATATAACTAATAAATAACCATTTTACTTAATTTTTTCTGCTTCGTAAAATTTGTATGTCTTCATTTAGTATTGTTTATTAAAAATTCTCCTTATATGAAATAATTTTCTGAATTATTACTCGCATATCAAACAAAATTATTAGAATTCCAGTTCTTCATTCTATATTCTTGTACTACACAATTCATATTTTAAATCTTCATTAAACTCTTATAGCCTATCTTATTAAATTTAATTTGTTAGCCAGATTGGCCGCGAGTGAGCGCTTTGGCTTTTATGTGAACTATGACTCTGATACTTGACCTCTCTATCCCTGTAGAGGTTTCAACCAGACTGTAGAACCTGTGGTAGGGCCTGTAATTCCATCACCATTTAGTAATATACAAACAACCACTAAAAATCTTAATGACTGTTAAAAACATCTTTAATTTTTGTTTGTGAATCTTCTCGAATTTTTTGTGTCGATAATACTTGAATATTTATAAATGCCAAATAGAAAAAAGATTAAAATAACTATCAAACACGAGAAATAAAATTTAAATCAGTTTTAATGATATTTATTATTTTAAAAAGCTGTAGATAATAATTATAGAATAATTATAGTTTTTTGGAATGTAATTGTAAAGTGCATTATTCAGAAGTGAATTTGGTTGTCATGACTGGTGCTTTTTGTATGGGTTTACGCATTATATACTGTCAATTTAAGGAGGAATGGCAACATTCAATTTTTCTGCAAATTTGAAGTTGAAAATTTTAGATAGATAACTAAGAGAGCCGAACAAAACGGCCGAAATGTATATTATGAAATGTATTGAATTTTTAGATTAAGTAGAATTTATAATGTATAAATTTTTAGGTTTTTAATAGTGTTAAGTCATAAATTATAAATTAAAGATTTATTGGTATATTTTGAAAATAATGTAATTATTTTTTTTTTATTTATTTCCTGGCATTCACATAGAATCTGCGAAATAAGATTAATAAGAAAATCTGTAAAAAAGGAAACAGATAAAGAAACTTAGTTTCTATTGATTTAATTATAGAATAGTTTTGGAAATAAAAAAATATGATAGATAGTTATTAATTGTGTAGAAAAGTTTGTTAAATATGGACTCTGGAACCTGTCGCAATTTGGGCACCATTCATAGTTTGGTTGATTTATATTACCATTAAAGTGCAATTAATAAGGTGCATATAAAATAAAAAGATATTCTTTATTTTTAATGATTGCATTTAAGATTCTTTCTGCAAAAATTATTACAAATATTTAATTTCAATAGGGAAACCAATGGAAATAAAAAATAGTGTGTCTCATCTAAGAAATAATGTTTTATAACTTTTCCGTATTATTTAATATTAAATTATCTCATCAAAATAAATAATTTTTTTTATATTTCTAACAAGTCCTGACAGCATTCTGATAGAAACAGCAGGATAGTAACATAAATTAAGCAAAATATGAGTAATGAACATATTAAGACGGGCCTATATTTAACAGGTTTATTCTAATAGTTAATATAATAATTTCAATGTATAAAAATAATCTTAATTAGATTGGATTTTGCATATAAAATATATAGCTATTCTTTATTTTGAATTACTTTACTTAATATTCTTTCTTAAAAAATTAATTATATATACAGTAGTTTCAATAGAGAAACTGATGAAAATAAAAGATAGTGCACCTCATCTAAGAAATTCATGTTTTTATTTTGCAACTTTTGCGTGTTATTTTATATTAAATTAGCCTAATCAAAATGAATTATTTTTTTGCAATTTAAGGAAAATTCGTTCTGGTAAAAAATAATTTAATATTAAACAACGCCAAAATTATATGTACTGTACATGATAGACTCTTCTATATTATAATTATCTATATATCATTGATGTACATGTATCACTAATGTGTACGCATAGTCCATTACATTTATGTATAAAGTAAAATCATGATTTAAATAGAATATGAATAGAAAACAAAACAAAAAATGATGATAATAATAGATATTTATATAGAACATAACTAAAGTAACCAACTATTTATAATGATCAATTATTATTAATATTTTATAAATTTATCAAAGATATTGTCTTCTGAGATTTCATTTTTATGGCAATAAATGCACACTTATTAATATTTAGATGTTCTCAAATCAGAAAATAAACTGGTTAAATTTAAATCATGTCGCCTGTCATATAAGTTTTGGAATCTTTAATATTTTTTCCATTTTTCTCTATATCTAAAAAGTTTTTCATTAAAGTAAAATTATTACAAATAATAAGTTATTTGCAGCATGTTTCGGAGAAAACCGTGTTCGGTTCTCAGTAAATATTAAATAATTAAACCAAAGACTTAATACTATTATTTATGACATCAAATATATTATTTGAATCTCCATGTACTGTACATATAATCAGGGTCTTTCAGAGAAACTGCGAGACCCGGGACAACAAATATTTTTGAGGTCTTCAAAATGACAAAATTGACAAATATATACTGATAAGTGAACAAGAAAAGCGGAAACATTGATAGAGAAGTTCAAATTTTGACAAATACTGAAGCTCGAGTATAAAAACATACAAATATATTTTTTCTAACATACTGAATTATAAATTGAAGCACTTAAAATCGTGAAGGCCCGGGGCAGCGCCCCTCTTGCCTCTCTTCTGATAGCATATAATTATAATGTGGATTGTGGATCTACCTCTGCTTCTCTCTTAGGCATTTTTGTTAATCGAATCGCAATTATAAAATGTATTATTTTAACAAAACTCGCTATAACGTATGTCGCAATTTACCTGCATATAATTATAATGTGGATTGTGGATCTAACTCTGCTTCTCTCTTAGGCATTTTTGTTAATAGAATCGCAATTATAAAATGTATTATTTTAACAAAACTCGCTATAACGTATGTCGCAATTTAAGAGAATATAATCTCCGTGGTGTAATTTATTTACGTCTCGCATCAGTTTTATGTTACAATTCATATAAACAGGTTAAATAAGGTTGTTGAAGTTCCAAAACAAATTGTCATATAAAATATATTTGCTTTAGCAGAAATAATACATAATATCCAATGTTAAAAGTTAATAAAATATTTGAGAATAAATAATATTATATAAAACTATTTATATAGAAATTATATGCTGGTATTTGATTTTAACGCATTTTTATGCCTATGTTTATGGTTATATAAGAATGCTTATAAAATCGCATATGGAATGGACAGAAACTATCAAACACATGCATACATAAAGATAACATTGTTAATATTAATAATTATGCAATATAAATGTTATACTTTAAATATTCAATAATTTAATAGATAACATGTTTATAAAATCGCATATGGAATGGACAGACACTATCAAACACATGCATACATAAAGATAACATTGTTAATAATAATAATTATGCAATATAAATGTTATACTTTAAATATTCAATAATTTAATAGATAACATAAAGATATCGAAAATAGAAGTAACTTGCTAGTCTATTTATTTAATAAATATTTTAATTCAGTTGCTATAATTTTTTTTAAATTATCGCAACTAGAAATTGTTTATTTTCAATTTTAAAGAAAGACATTATAAACACATTTTCATTGGTTGCATAAGTCGGAAGTTGTCATTTGTGATGTCATCAATATTTCAGTAAAAAATATCAGTACATTACTTTCTCATAAACGCCATCTAACGATGTTTTATGAATATAATTTTCTAACAAATAATGTTTTCAACAGTACAGAACATGATAGATACTATCTCATCGCAAATAATACATATTTTGTTTACTGATTTTTAAATTTCTTAAAATACTTTTAAAATCGATCGACTGGTCGATCGCGATCGACCTGTTGGCCACCCCTGATAAACTGTATATTAATAGTCAAACGTGGCTGGCTGGCTGGATGTCATTTTTTCAATCGAACCACTGTATCGATTTCTATAAATATGGTATTGTTAGAAAGGTCTAATTTTTGGATGTCTGCAACAGCCAAAATTATTTGTTGTTAATAATAATTTAAAAATTAAAGAATAAAAATAAAAAATTATTTGTTATTATTAATAATTTAAAAATTAAAGAATAAAAATTACAGTTAAATTGTAGTTCTTCTAAAAAAAAACAGAATTCGCAGATGGCGCTGTAACGTAATAATGGATGCCATTTCACAATTCATTATTGGATTCCCACACGAGTTCGGAGGTGTTTTTGTCATTATATACAGTATTATTAGATTAAATATATTATATTTCTAGTATTATAAAATACAATTTTAACTTAGAATTTAATATTTATGAAAACCGTATTTTTATTATTGAGTTGAATTTCGGAAATATTGTATTTTTGCGATTGATTACGGATACTTTATACAGTAATATGCAACATAAAATTTTCGTGTTAAAGTCGCATAGAAAAGGTATTAATTCATATTTTCCTTTTATACAATGCGTATTGAATTTTTTTAATTTTTGCATAACTAAATTATGCTGTTAACTATAAAAATATATATATAATAAATTGATGAATCGCAGTATGGGGTCGCGATATACGACGAAGATTTGGCCATCCAGATTATTTCTGCTCAGTTTTTTTTTATGAAAAACATGAAAAAATTGAAGGCATATATATTTATTTATTTTAAATAATATTAATGCCTGGAATATAATGAATAAATGAAACAATATTTATAGTGATGAATATTATAAAATAATCCCGGTATTGAAACCGCTATATCCCAATTTTCGAGTAATGAGAGCGTCAGTTATCGCCGTGGTTCAGATGAATAATAATTGATCCCCGTGCCTAGTGTGGCAGGTCCATTTATATCACACGTAAATGGACCTGCAGCACTGGGCACCAATATGATAAGCCATGACTTGCTGTATTGGCGTGTCCTATTCTGTCATATCCAATGTCAAATCAATAATAAATATCTATATAAAAGCAATAAAACAGTAGATTTGCAAGATGTATTCAAAATATTAGGTGTTACTTTCAGGATCCAATTTTTTACTTAACCTCCTCAGTCCTGGATTTCCCTATAGGGAACATATATATTTTAATTTTTTGTGCTTATTCTGATCAATATTTTTCAACTCTTCTGCCGTTTTTGTGGCAACCTGTGCAACCTTGAAAAATTACTTATTTCCTATAACCTCTTCAGTCCTGGAGTTCCCTATAGGGAACATGTATATTTTAATTTTTCATGACATTCTGTTCAGTATTTTTCAACTCTTCTGCCATTTTATTGTGCAAGAATAAAAACAACAAAAATTCAAAAAACACCAAATAGAAAATATAAAAAAAATTGTTTTTTTGTTGTGCAACAATAAAAAACAAATTGAAAGAAAAAATGTTTTTTGTACTTATAGAACTCTAACAAGATGAGTAACAGTAAAATTTTGTAGTATGCATTACAAAATTTTTCTCAAATCTGAGGAGGATAACGGTTTTCTTCCAATGTGGCATTGGAAGAAAACCATTAAGTGAAATATGAACTTAGGTAGGTTTTCATTATATTTGTTCTTTCAACAAGAAGCACTATTCAGTTATAGCATACTATACATAGCATGCCCACATGATATCGTGAGGCACGATTACGTTACTAATGATGATGCAAAAATACGCAATGTACACTCGTATTTCACCATAACTAAATGTCGAACGAAGTATAAATTAATTATAAAATGTTCATTTAAATCATAATAAGTTATTATTTTACTATTTTTTAAGATTTTAGAAGTTTTAAACGGAAAACAAATAGAAAAGTATGCAGCAGTGAACCATTGAAAGCAAAAAAAAAAAATAGACAAATTTCGACAAAATATTTTACTACTACTTATGTGATTCTTTTGTAATTTTAAATGATAATATACTTGTATATGGATATGTATTTGTTCATAAAAACATTTTTGTATCATATTTTAAGTAAGTACTTTTATCATTATGATGGAGATAAGAGTATTATTTGCTACCTTTTAAAATAAATTTGCAATGCTTATATTATTTTGAAAAACAAAACATATTTCATCTGTTTAAGAATAGATGTAAGAAGCATTCTTTCACAGTTCATATATATACAACTTACTGGGATAGATTTGCATCTTTAGACGAGTGCTCCTGTCATACTTTATAGAATAATAAACAATTTTTGAAATCATTGCTATCATTATCCTGAAAAAATTCAAATTCAAGTAGTCATACTATGGATATTGATGCGTCTATTTTATTTTTTTTAATTTTTATTTCCAGGTGACAGCGGTAGAACACAGGCCAGTGCGACCCGACGATGATTGGTTGCCAGAAGGAGAAGCAGCCTGCACGGCGCAACCTCTGGAAGATGTCATTCGACAAGTGAGTTGGCATTTATTGCTGTTAAAAATATCCCGCGAATCGAGCCAGTTTAAAGTCATGCTTAATAACATTTTGAAAATCGAAAACCATATATCTGTGATTCGCCTAATTATTTTTTTTATGTATAAAGTAAACAACTTCCTTCTCTAACCAAATTTAATCGTTGATCCTTCCCAAAACTGTCGTAACGATTGCTAGATTAATCGTAGGCTATATTTTTTTTAATGAATTTTTGAATTATAAGTTTTTAATTAACTTTGATTTTCTCTATTAAATTTATGTATAAAGTAAACAACTTCCTTCTCTACTAACCAAATTTAATCGTTGATCCTGCCCAAAACTGTCGTAACAATTGCTAGATTAATCGTAGGCTATATTTTTTTAATGAATTTTTGAATTATAAGTTTTTAATTAACTTTGATTTTCTCTATTAAATTAATATTTAGAGATATGAAATATTCGTTAAAGCTTCATATTCTTTTTCTACGAATAATTTTAATCAAGTTTTATCGTAAAGTGGAATAATAAAAGTTTAAATAAAATTGAATTTTCGAAGAAATTTAAAAATTTTTTCCTAAGTTAAAATCGACTCTATAGATACTGTATTTTTAATTTAAAATAAAAAATATAAACAGAGTGAAGAAAAATTTTCATCGTAAAGTTTTGCGTACTGATATGGGGCATCGAAACAAATCGAAAACGTCGATGAACATATGGTCCACAGATTAGTTGAGCCAGATGAGACACTCTCATAGACTCTATTGTATATAAGAAACGAACGAACCGCCTCTATGGAGAGTACTTGAAATGAACTCAACTATTTAATAAAAATGATGTTTTAAATGAAAGTTTTAATTATAAAAGTTTTTGTAATAAAACTGCCATAAGATCCGTAGAAACAATAATAACCGACCTTCCATTATCTGTAACAAAAGTGAAATGAGTAACACCTATGGTAACGCCAGGTACTGCCAATAGTGGCAGCACCTTCGAATAAGCGAAGTGTCCTATCTGTCTCAATTAATCTGTGATATGGTCTAAACGGCGTTTTTTTCCAGTTAGGACCCTTTAACACTAACCAATCACAATCGAGCACGCGAAGTGCCATTAGTCCGCGTTGTGATGCTCTCGATTGGGATTGGCTAGCCCTTCTCAACTTTAAAAGGCCCTAACTCATGCCATTTAGACCATATGTTCATTGACATTTTATTATCTGTAACAAAAGTGAAATGAGTAACACCTATGGTAACGCCAGGTACTGCCAATAGTGGCAGCACCTTCGAATAAGCGAAGTGTTCCATCTGTCTCAATTAATCTGTGATATGGTCTAAACGGCGTTTTTTTCCAGTTAGGACCCTTTAACGCTAACCAATCACAATCGAGCACGCGAAGCGCCATTACTGCGCGTTGTGATGCTCTCGATTGGGATTGGCTAGCCTTTCTCAACTTTAAAAGGCCCTAACTCATGCCATTTAGACCATATGTTCATTGACATTTTCGACTTGTTTCGATGCCCTTATCAGTATGCAAAACTTTACAACGAAGTTTTTCTTAATCCTATGTATATTGTAGTACATAATTTTATAAATAAACTTTGATCTTTATGCATCTAAATCAATTAGATAAAAAAGCAATTCATTCCCGTTTTAGTTTGACCATTACGTGAAAGCTAAGCTGAATGGTGACTATGGTCCTAGTTTCCAATTCATTACCGATGGACAGTTACATCTTCGCCAAGTATTACATCCTGAAGCACATCGCAAGAATATCCAACTACCTGACTATTATTACAAGTTCTTTGATTTAAGAAAGGAATTCAGAAAATTTTACAAGCTAAAAGACTGCTGTTGCATCCAAGATATGTTGGACTGTATCCTTTTCATTATATTTCTTTATTCTGTAATAAATATATTTTTCTTTTTTTTATAAGAAGATATTTTCTATACTTATAAAAAATATGTTTTAAGGTTATATTTCTTTTTTAATATTTTGCTAAAATCAAGATTTAAATGAAATGACAAATCAAGATTTTAGTGAAATTGAATAATAATCATACTGATTTTATATACAGTATGTATGTATATATCAGTAATCATATATATCAGTGGAATCATAGAGAGAATTATTTTGTGGCTTGATTGATGCTTGGAATATATACTATCTTTTATCATGTTAGTGCTAACCAATAGCCTAGTTAATGAGTGCCCGTGTCATTTTTAAATGTTGGTTCCCCAAAAAATTACATAAGCCTAATTATTAAAAAACCTAATATCGAAACCGTTATTATTCATTTTAATACAATATTTATTACACTAAATAATAATTATAAAAATGGTATCATTACAACATTTTTCAACTTATATCTATTTTCTTATACTTTAATACATATATGAGTTCTGAGTAAGAGATGATACCTGTAATTTTGCATATATCATATTTTACAATAACAAATTTGTCAATTTTTATTTATTATGTGCTTTCAATGTATAGTAATACTTTTATCTAAGTTATTAATGCCTTTTTCCACCTATGTGCCAGTATTTCCACATTCTTCATGAGATATCCACACTCTGATGAGATCAGCCAACAGATGGAAGATGGTGTTCAACAAGTTGAGCCAGAATCCTCCTGAAAAAACTAGAATTGTGAGATCCTCCAGGGTGGAAACACAGCACACTTTTGCTGCAGCCTTCCAGCTGCCTGCTTACCAATGCTTCTCACTATTCTATTAAAAATAGAGCAATGACAACAATCTTGTATAACATAAGAAATATAAATGGATTGGAATTGGTTACAATCAGGATTGTGCCATATTTTATAAGTGCCTTCATGTAAACATAAACTTTCAATTTATTTCAAAATTTTATGCAGATTCTTTATACTACCATAAATATTCTAACTGCAAGATACACAGCAAACATCCCTTCATATTCCCACTTTCCCATATATCAATACTTTAAGATCTGGTTATCAGTGTTTAAATATCTCTCTGTATAATTGATAAAATATAATAATTTTGTTAATAAAGCAATGGAGTTTCATTTTTCTTTTATAAATTGCTTGTAAAGAAAAAATGAAATTCAATTGCTTTGGTGTTGTAGATTTCTTCTGCAACACCAAAGCAATGGAATTTATGATACTTACCAGTTAATTCCATTTCTTTATTAACTGAATTATTATACAGATTATCATCAGGATAAAATATGGATTAGACTTTTGTTCAGATCTCTCTGCTTATTAGTCTACTTTCAGAAATAGAGGCATATAAAATAGGGCACAAATCTGTTTGCCTGTCTGCGTGTTCCCCACTAGTAACTTTTGAACTAATTAGTAGATTTTTTATAAAATTCAATAGTGACATTCTGTCATTAATGGACATCTCGACACTGCATCCTCTAATTTTATAGAATAGTTTAATCCTATAGGAAGGAATTAAATTTTTATCAATATTTTAGTTTATATTATTAACTAATGGCTAATGCTAACTATTAGCAGTGTAATAGTACCTGCATGCAGATATTCCTACACTGCTAAGTAACACACTGAAGTAACGTCATCTTGACATAACCAACATTGACGCCATATTGCATAATGATGACATCTCTACTGGTCAGATGCTGGGTGTAACATTAAAATTGAATATAAATGCCAAATGCTAAACAAATGAAAAATGATATTTGTATAGTAGCCAATTTTAGTTTTTCTGGATTAAATTATTACATATTAATAATTTACTGGTAGTTTTAATATAATGTATTCCTGTATTTGATTATTTATTCACTTTATTGTATGAATATTTTCAGTTTTTTAATTTATGAATATTAGGCCCTGTTGATAAAACATTTCGTAAACTGCCTAATTTCACCTGCGTAAGTCACTACAGTTGGGTTTCTTGATAAATAGTCATATTCATTAGATAAAGTTTTTGACCATCTCTTTAGTATAGATATTCATTCATATCTATTTATACAATCCTGGCAAAGTTAGTAATGTAACATTTGAGAGGTGCTGGTTTCTATTCCTCAATAAATCTCTTAAAAATTCACCAATATCATTAAGGCAATCAATGAGGATTTGTATTGCTCCATAAACTTCAAGATTATGAAGTATCTTTATCTTGTAAAAGGGAAGGAACTGTGCCAATTTCTAAATTGTCATGCTACTAGAGAGATGAAATGTAGATTATCTATCTTTTTGACCCAGCTGAGATATCACTTGGGACTTTAACATAGTCTTGACCCATCTATTTTTTTTTGGTTGTTACATTCTTCCTGTGCATCATTGTTTATCTGACTTACTTATATCCTGATGTATAATCTAATTTAATAAAGATATAAAGTATTTAAAATATGATAACATTAAAAGAAAATTATATTATTAATATTTCTTTTCTTTTCTCTGCTTCTGCACTACTACAAAACAGTAAATTTTAAGTAAAAGATTGAGTTAAATCTGCTTAATTTTGATTCCAATATATTGGATCCTTTTTGGTTTGCCTATTTGAATCATAAAAAAAAGCAAATAAACATTCAAGTTTAGTTAATTTTTATTAGATCTATTTTTCTCATTTTTAATGTCTTTTCCCATCTAGTTATGCAATTATATTAGCAATTACATACAGTATTCCAAACTAAGCCTTTTTATTAATTTTAGCTTATCTTTAGCTACCAGATGTTTCTGCAATAATAAATTATAATATATGTTGTTTGCTTTTTTTCAAGAAATTTGACAAATTATATCATATAGCCACAAAAATTAAATATTTATTACGGAATAAGAAAATGTATTTTATGTAATTACTATTTATTGCCATTTCACTTGTTGTTTCAATTATATGAATGATTGATGCATAGCACAATTTTTAAGTGAAAAAAATTTATTGAAGAATTATAGTACTTTCAGCTTTAATAAGCCATCTTCAGTAATTTTACCCAAAATTAAAGCTGAAAGTACTATAATTCTTCAATAAATTAAGTTTTTTCACTTACAAATTGTGCTATGCATCGATCATTCATATAGTTGTATTATATTTCAATCATAATTATTTTCTCAACTCCATGTCAGATTTAGATTTGGAAGAGGATCGATCAGTTGAACCAACTGTTCGCTGGGTGCAAAATATGGCAAAAATCATTCTGAGATTATCTTCTGATGGTAAGTCCAAATAGAATACAACTTTTTTATTTTTTATGACAATAACCTTTAAATTTTATGACTTCTAGGACATCAATTCCAGGAATCAGAAGTGATAAACAATGGACTGCAATTAGGAATATGGTAAGGCTAAAAGATAGTAACTGATCATTAAAATCATTTTTTTCCCCACCTTTCTGGTAAGTGGGTTTATTGTTTGTAAAAATTCAAGATACAAAAATCTTAAGGAAACATTTTATAAATACTTTTACATGTGATATTTGCTGGTAAAAATTTTGTTATGCTGTCTTAAACAGATAATATACTATTCTAATAAATTTAAAATTTTTTTTAATTTTTTAAAAATTTTATTTCATAAATAATTATAACTCACTAATTCAAAGTTGTGCAATTGAAATTTATATGTATTTAAATTAATAAAGATATATAAAAAATAATAATTAATTTATCATATTAGAAATTCTAGGACTGAACTTTAATTCAAACTTTGATGCCAAAGTTAAAGTCAGATTATCTGGCAATCCTTACATTCATCTTTTGTCTTCAGATTTTAAGGATAATAGCTTTAAAACTTTGATTGCTGTAAGCCATTGCAATTGAAAAATTTGCATTTAAATGTAGTACCACAAAAAAAATGTCAAAAATACTATAAGTATATCCCATCTAATGCACACTCACTTAACGTATTTTCATTATAACATAAAATTAATTTTGCTATAGTATAATTTTGAAGATTTCAAAAACTGATAGGTAAACCAAGATCTCCTTTTAGCCAGGGGAAGTTCAAAATTGCCCTCCACCTTGTTGCCCCCTCTATGACAAGGACATGGAATTGGAATTATAAAGCAAAAATTTGTACATACAGTATTTTATTACAATATAATCTACAAATTTCTATTCCATAATTTTAATTCCATGTCCTTGTCATAGAGGAATAACAGGGATGGAGAACTCAGTTTTGAATTCCTTTCTCTGGCTAAAGGAGCTCTGGTTCATTTTGATGGTTGAGTGTTATTGGAGTAACAAAAGCTTCAGTATCATGAATGATCCCTTTGAGGCACCAGACAAAACTTCATTATATTTAGCCTTCCATCTGTATTGGAGGATAATCAGATGGTGACCATTTTTCTTTCTCTAGTTTTTAGACATGTATGGTTCTTAAAAGCAAAGCTTTGGATGATAACTCTTTGAATAATCCATCTTTTTGGGCTAAAAGGGAAAGTAGTGGTGTCAGAGGCTTCCAACTAGTGGGACACATTTCCCAATTAGTTTGCTCTGGGCCTTGTGCTTTACTCCTTTACTTTCTAAATTAAAAAAAAAATTGAAATTAAAAAAATAAAAAAAGCTGTTTCACTCAGCTGAAATTTATGTTAATGAATAAAAACAATTTGATTTTCTAACTTATAATTTTTCCCTTAAACTATAAAGTAAATAATTTTGTAAATTTAAGATTATCTTAATATAAAATAAATTTAAGATTATTTAATATTTCATAAAAATTATTATATAAAAAATATATAATTTATTTAATAGACTATACTTCAACACATTGATGCATTGCTCTATATTGACACTGATGTAATATTTCTCCGTCCTGTGGAAGATATATGGGCTTATTTTTCAAAAATGAATTCCAGTCATATTGCTGGTCTTTCACCAGAACATGAAGATTTTGCAACTGGATGGTATAATAGATTTGCAAGACATCCATATTATGAACCTCTTGGTAAAATTTCTCATTTTATTATATAAACTTTAAAATAAATTTTTTAATGTGATTTTTTATATAGAAAATTTATAATATAGTGGGTGATCGGTTAACGAACAGTTCAGATAATGAACAAATTGGATAACGAACACTTTTTCGAAAGATTTTTTATGTTTGGTTAACGAACACTTCACAGAAAAAACTGTGAGACCGGCGGACTGACGGAATGACAGGTCAGCCAGATGGCTGTGTGTAAAGCTATGGCTTACCATTATGGATGTTCCAGGATCCCATGCCTCCAATTGTTCGGGAGGGATTTGGGCCCGGCCCATTGAAACCCATCCTTCAATCTTCTGGTTCACCCCCATCATGGGTATTGATCAGCATGTGATGATGGCAGCTCTATAAGTGGCCGCCACCAGGTAAAAATATTCCATGAGGATATTTCGGCTTAACTAACCTAACGGAATGACAGGCTTAGGCCTTGCGTGTTTGTGGACTTATGGATAAGGATGGAAGAACAGTAGTTTTTCCTGATTAAAATGAACTCTGAGTTCATTTAGAAGTTATTTTAATCTGAAGTTAAAATAAAGTCATTTAGAAGTTCATTTAGAAGTTATTTTAATCTGAAGTTAAAATAAAGTCTTATGACTTTATTTTAAGTTGTCATTGTAAATGACAACTTAAAATAAATCATAAAGATTTATTAAAGAAGATAAGAGAGAGATTTTACAATTTTTTGGTCACAAATCAAACATTTATTAAAGAAGGTAAGAGAGAGATTTTACAATTTTTTGGTCTTAGATTGCACCCATACCAGGTTGAGGTCAATAGGCTTGGGGATCTCTACCACGGCACTCATACCAGTTTGAGGTCAATAGGCTTGGGGGATCTCTACCACGACAATGCTATTAATCACAAGATCAATAGGCTTAGGGGATCTCTACCATGACAATGCTATTAATCACCAATAGGCTTGGGGATCTTAATCATGACAATGCTATTAATCACTTTAGAATTTTTTGGTCTTAGAATGGCACCCATACTAGGTTGAGGTCAATAGGTGGAGATCTCTACCAAGACAATGCTATTAATCACTTTCGAAAATTTCTGAAGAGATTCTACCACAACAATGCTATTAATCACTTCCAAAAAATCTTGAAGGAGAGAGAAAAGCAATCAATATTGGACAGATTCTTTAATGGAAAATAAACATATAGATGAAAATGCAAGACTATGTATGTATATATTAGAAAATAAACATATAGATGAAAATGCAAGACTATGTATGTATATATTACTAATAGATGAAAATGCAAGACTATGTATGTATATATTATTGTTATTACTATAAAAATAAATAAACGTAGTAAGAAATTATATAATTTTTATTTATGTTTTTTGTTAAAGTAGTAAGAAATTATATAATGTTTATTTATATTTTTTTTGGTCTCTGGAACGAATTAATCAAATTCCCATAAAAACCTATGGTAAATTGATCAGTTAACGAACATTATCTTGGAACGGATTATGTTCGTTAACCAATCACTCACTGTATATGTTAATTTAGATACCATGGATAGTTAATTATAAAAGGATTGGATCCTATTAATAATTTTATTGAATAAATCAAATTATTCATTGACAAAAAGCATCTTGATTAACAAATTATTATTTTTGATAATCTAAATTACTCTTATAAAAATAAAAATAATTTTCCGCAAAAGTATATTTATTGTCACATTCTACCCAATAGTGGATTTTGCCTTAAGGGGCCTGAGGTGTGAGGGTTTTTGGGGCCCTATTGAAATAAATTTTTTTGTAGAAAATAAATTCTTTTATTTTTAGAAAAAACATACAATTATGTAATAAAATTAAAAAATAACAACTTCTTTTATAATTTAATATTTTCAAGACAAGCTCTAAAGCTAAATATGTGGCCCCTTGAGTTGTGGGGCCTGAAGCGGCCACTTCCACTGCTTATGCAAAACTCCGCCACTGATTCTACCATACTTAGGACTAGCCCCCAGATAAATAGCATAAGGATATATTAGACAAGAATGCACAAATGTTGTTGGTAATTGCATTGGGCAAACTTCATAAGGCCTTGTGTTCAATGTATTCTTAATTTTATTTAATTCTTTATGAGAATGTATATACCATTACACATTTTACAACCTTTTGCAGTCTATATTTTACTAATTCAGTGATTCATTATGAAATTTATTTTTTTTTTTTAAGTTTATCGATACTAAGGCTTATTGTAATTACATATTTTGAATCAATCGTTATGGTATTCTTTATAACTTTGCTGATTAACATTATAAAATTGTATGAGCAAATAAATATGTAAAATTGGTATATTTGTTGTTTTATTATTTATGGTAAATCCTGATTTTCTATTAATCTAGATAATGTTTTTTAATCTGGCTCTTTCACTTTCTGGATCCACAGCTGATTATTAGATATTAACTCTAAATTCAATTTTAATTCATATTGAATTCTTTTAATTATTTTATAAATTTTTTAATATCTATTTTTATTTTCACAAACAATTATGGTTCTAAATAAAGTGGTACACATTAAATTGAAACACAACTTTGATTTGCATGTAATGTTTGTGGTCCTAAATTTGGAATATCATCAGCAATGATCCAAGTTTAATTAATTTAAGAAACATAATGTAATAAAAAAATTTAGATTTTATATATATTTACTTTTTTAAATTTTAAATTATTTTGCTTTGTTTTATTTTTAGGAATTGAATAAGGGAATTGTCTTAAATAATATCCTTGTGCCAAATTTAGACTGGGATTATAAATAAATAAATATAAATTGTTTTGTACTTATTGAAATATAATTTTTATAAACTTGGCAGAAAATTTAAGATCTAGAGATTTATAAGTTTTCTTTATTTCCTTTTCCTAAATTGCAAAATCATCATAGAATTAAATCAGTCTTTATTATATTCCTATAATTCAAACATTTTTCTAGATAATTCTGCTAACATTTTTGAAGTCTTTATTGTAGCAATAATTACATTATCTCCAGTTGCTTTACCAGATTAGTAGTTATATATGTTATAAAACATCAAGAGATTATTTCACTATAGGAAAGAAAATTATATTTAATAGCTTTCAGGATTTTATTTTTCTAACAAAATTACAGTTAATTTTCCCTGTCTTCAGTTAAATATATGCTTCTATATAGTTTTGCAAATTTTACCTATTGAGCTCTTAATATTAGATTATTATTGTTTATCTTCATATTACATTATTATTTATAAACTGTTTTGGCTATTCTAAATCTTTCTATTTTATTAAAGTACTTCTGGATCTTCTAAAGAGGCTAACTCTTACATTTGAATTAATCCTGCTCTCTTTGGCTCTTTCAGCTTAAAGAATGAAAAGATTGATGACAAGACAGTAGTTAGAGCTAGAGGTCTCCCCTGGCAGTCTTCTGATCGGGATGTAGCAGACTTCTTCCGAGGACTCAACATTGTCAGGTGAAGAAAAATTTTAACATATTTTCCCCTTTTTGTTTCTAAGAAATATTCCTTCCAGCCTTATTTTATCTTTATTTTTATCTAAAACAAAACAATATCTATCTAATTGAACAGAAAGTTCTTGCACTTTTGGATGCATTTTATTTAGCCAAGAAAATTTTATGTACAGAATTAACTTCAATGTAATCACTATTGTTGTTGACCACTTCCTGCCAACAATGGATGCCATGTCGATAAAACTCTGGTGGCTGCGACTCGAAGAAGTTGGTCAGATTGCCTCCAAATTGACTTCATTATTGAACTCCTTGACAGCCAGGTGACGGTTGAGTGCAGTGAACAGGTGGTAATCAGAAGGTGCAATGTCAGGGCTGTCTGGCGGGTGAGGCAAGATCTCCCAGTTCAGGTCCATTAGCTTCTGGTGGGTCTGCCTAGCCATATGTACCGTGCATTGTCATGCAGCAGGATGATGTTCTGGTGTTCCGGGCGGGTCTCCGCCAGTTTCTGCTGCAGCCGGGGTCAAGTTGTTCGCAGTAGAAAGTTGCATTGATGGTTGTATTTTGCGGCAGCAACTCAAACATGATGATTCCTTTAGAATTTCAGAAGACAGAGAGCACGATCTTCTTGGGATGAAGTGATTGCTTGGGCTCCCTTTCAGCCTTGGCTTTGGCATCCACCCACTGATGCTTCCTTCTGATGTTGATATAGAGGCACCATTTTTTTATCCCCAGTAACCACTGAATCAGCCAATCCGTTCTGCGGGATCTTGACAGCAGGGAAAGAGTCGTCTTAACCACCGGTCATGATTGTCAAGCTTGTGTGACACCCAGCACCCAAGTTTCGGCTGCTTGTCCAACTGAGCCAAATGGTTGACGATGGTGGTTTGGCTGACATTCAGTGCCTCAGCCAACTCGCGTGTTGTCTGTCAGTTGTTCGTCTCCAGGCTTGTACCAGGACATCGTCATTAAACTTGGATGGGCGGCCGGAGCACGGTCGGTCTTCGAGGTCCTGATCTCCACTTTTGAAGCATTTGTATCAATCGTATGCAGTTCTTCTGGTGACAGTGTCTGGGCCGAACACAGCATTGATGTCAGTGATAGAATTGGCTGCTTTTTTGTTGGAACGATAGTCATAAAGAAGGAGCAGGTGAACTTGCTCTTTGGTTAATGGATATTGGTTGATCATGGTAAAGTAGAGTGAGAGGACTGGATTTGGTATTTTCTTATAGCACGTATTCCGACCTGTTTATATATTACCATAAAACATTCTAGAATGTTTCAGAAAAAGTTGTTCTAGAAAGTTCCAAAAAGTGCAAGAACTTTCTGTTCAATCAGAAAGATTAATAGTTTTGTTTGATTTTGGTTTTATTTTTTATAGATCTCTAAAGAATGAAAAATTACATACAAAAGAAAACATTATTATTATTATTATTATTATTATTTTCTTTTGTATGTAATTTTTCATTCCTTAGAGATCTATAAAAAACCAAAACTAGAGAGAACTTTTTTGGCTAGATATTGTCTATTTTTACTAAATGTATTCAATGATAACATTATTATGAGCAGACTTTTCTGTCTTCTGTCACTGAAAATTAATATTATACACTGCTAATAATATAGATTATCTAGTCGTTGCTCTTTTCTTCTATTTATTTTTAATAGATTAGTTGTCTAAATAAAAATATGCACTACCCATCATTAATCATAATCTCTATTGTTATTTTATCATCTAAAAATACAAAATGTTTTAGCTATTTGTACTTTGTGTTTGATCTTCTCTCCTTTTAAGATGTTATTCAAGTTAAATACAGTACAGTAATAGTAACATGAATTAATACATAAAGGGTGGAAATGATAACGGAAATATTACACAAGTGTTTTTCATAGAACAGTTCTAAATTTTTAATTATATGGTATATTTAAAATTTGAGTGTTGTTTTATTCTACTTGCAAGTATATTCTGACGAATTTCAATATACAGCTAATTCACTTTTCACTTCTTCAGTGTCAACTGAAGAAGTGAATTGAAAAAGGCTGCTTAATATAGTGTTACCTTACAACCTGAAGTTTTGGATTCAATTCAAGATCTGAGATCCATATTTTCTCAGGAAATTATAATGTAGTAATATCAATTGCCACAAATGGAAAACACTATTACTAGATTACATATTATTCCATTATTTCCACAATGAGCTATTTAAATTAAAGAATTATTACTAGATTAGGAATAAGTCATTCAATGATTGGGAAGTGGCATTAAAAAATAATTGCTTATTTTTGCTAGAAACTTTGTTAGGTGAGTTTGAATTAAGGTGCAGAATCACACAAAATATTTTTGATGGCTGCCACTTTCAAAGCCCATCATAGTTGACCAACACACATGGTAGGGCTAATTGGAAGGTTGAAAAATGGCATTCAATAGACCAGTGCCAAATCCATCTTAAAAAACTGAATGTATAGGATCCAGAACCAAATATAGATCTTTAAAAATAACTATTGCTTTACTTTGTGGTCATCTAGCAAATACTAGAAATTTAGATAAATGAATATAACTTATACGTTTTTCTTCATGATATTTTCTTTCTAAACAGGATAAATACTTTAAAGTATTTATCCTGTTTAGAGTTTTGTATTTTGTGTCCATTTTTGTAAGTGTAACAGGATGGCTTTAAAATTCTTGACATTTTCTATATTCTTACCTAAATAAAATGCAGGTAGCATCTTATTTTCCTCATTTTTAAGAATAAACAGTCTTTATTCAAAATTAATATACTAAAATAATAATAGTATTATTTTTTAATTTATGATTTAATACTTTTTATAATAATAATAATGAATATTCTGAGTTATTCGTCAGTCGTCTGATTTGCCGAACGCGGCATTTCAGTCAGATATACGTCAGAAATCAATTCGAACGATCATTGTTCAGATTTCTTAAGAATTCTGAATTGCCAAATACGCCCGTTATAGCTGTTTATGTACGATTGTGGATGATTTCCATATATATCATGTTTTTGGTTATAAATTTGAAAATTTATAAAAAAATAAAAATTTATTGAAATGAAGAGAAAACATATCAATAAACATATTTTATTTAAAAAAAATAAAAATATTTTAATAAATTTTTGTCACTTTTTGACTAATTAATTAATTAATGAAAATTTTCATAATACTTCATTTTCTATTGATAATTTTTTAAAATATCTAATTTTCTTCATTCATACCTTATTTTATTCGTAAAACTTGCCGCTATCTAAAAATACCAAAGATTTCATATTAAAAAAATTCATGTTTTTTTCTGCTCTTATATAATAAACAATAAGTTATGAAAGAAATAAAATTCAAAAAAATATTTTACATCGTTAGAATGATGATAAAAAATATAAAAAAATTGCAAAAATTTTGATAAAAATTATGCAAGTTTTCATAATTTTTTAATTTTTTGCTTATTAATTAGGCTTATTATATAAACATTGACAGATTTCAATGGGTTAATGCCAAATTATTACTTATTAGTTTAAATTAATAAGAGGAAATTTGTTTATTTATAATACTGTATTAATTTTAAAATAAAAATCTGGATTTTATATTATTTTGTGCTAAAATTTTTGAATTATATGAGTCGTGTGGGAAACCAAGAGATTCATGTGCTGCACTAAATGCAGATTATTTCTTTACCCACAATCTCTAATAGACCAAAGAGTATATAAAGAGCCATCCTAAACAAGAAAAATACAATAATAATAATAATAATAACAGAAATATTCTCAGTCAACAAAATTATTAAAGTTAGTAGCAACTCTGATGAAAAATGAATTTTTAAATTTATTAGTCTGATATTTAGGAATGTGTAATAAAGAACAATTTCTAGTAACAAATTGGAGAACAGAGTAATAAACACAATCAGAAGGTAGATCACCATAAATATATTTACATATTAATTTAATATCAGTTAAAATTATAATTTCTCTCACACTTTTAATATTCAGTTGGAAATGTACATCATTTCTATTCAAATTAGAATTAAAGATTTTAACAATCATAGCAATAATATGATTAACAGATTTATCAATTTTATCAATGTGAACATCAGATGTGGAACAATAGACAGGAAGACAATAAAAGATATTAAATAGAATTATAGAATATACCTAAATTTTATATACAGTCGATTCTGCTAAATGGGCCACTGGTTAATTGGGGCAGCCACTTTCTTGGGCCAAATCTCAAAGAACAGAAACCAAACTAATAAACTAATACATAATTTAACTTAATTGGGACAATAGCAGAAAAGTAATTTAGCAATGTTTGATATATTTTAGGGATTTTTCAAAAGTATGTCAACACTACGTATACTATTATTTGGTAACAGTAACATGATGCAAATCAGTTATCTATCATCGTGCATCTGGCAAGTATGCATCAGCTCAAGAGTCTACCATTACTATATACTGTATTTAGCAATATTCATTTACAGTGTTGATTTTATTTAAAATTTTTAAACCTTTTCCAAGTTGCCAAGAAATGATTTTACACTTTCAAGTAAAATTGCTTTGCTGGATAAAATTAAAAAAGCACTATTTAAAATAAAGCTATCGTAGACTCGCTGATATAACTGGTGTACCAAAATCAAAAGGCCGTTGTAGACCACTGGTATAACTGGTATACCAAAATTTATCATAGCGCTTCTCCTACACAGACTTACTGATACAACTGGTGTATCAAAATCAAAAGACTACACTTGACTCGCTGTATAACTGGTGTACCAAAAGCTATCATAGCATGTCTCGTACAACAAGAAAATCAACTGCATAAGGAGTGGGCATTACAGAAAGAAATTCCAGTTCCAAAAGAAAATGTGATGGAAAGGATCCAGATATCAAAGAAGCATTAGATCAATGGTTTTCTAATGGAAAGGATCCAGAAGTCAAAGAAGAATTAGATCAATGGTTTTCTATAGTTAGTGGGTGAGGTGTGAATATGAGTGGCCTAATGCTGAAGGCAAAGTCAGAGGAGATAATAATTAGGCACCTATTTTAATAAAGCATTAAATAGATACCTAATTATTATTTTTTTAAGTATTTATTTATTTATCTATGTATTACGTATTTTATTTTAGAATTTATTATTAGTTCGTTTAATTGAAACAGCCACTTAATTGGGCCAAAATGGACTAGTCCCAACGTGTCCCAATTAACCAGAATCAACTGTGTATGTTTTTAATATTCTATAGATGCCATCACATAAATCCTGTTAATCTATATATCTTATTCATGATTTTGTCAATATGAGCAGAAAAAAGTTTTGAGTCAAGAATTATATCTACTCAGTGTAAGTATTATTAATAGTAAATAAATTATCATCAAAGTAAATAGTCTCAAAGAAGTGGAAATAAACAAGATTTCAAAGAAAATTTCATGAATACTATTTTATTAGTATTTAATTTTAAATTATCATCATTTAGCCACATTCTTAATAAATGTAAATCAGAAATAAGTGCACTCTTATCAGTATTGATGACTTTCACATCATTAGCATAACCAATGATTTTTGATTTCATTATTTTAAAAACAGGATTAATACATAATATAAAAATTTAGCACTTAAAAGGGATCGCCTTGGGAAACACAACAGTAAGAGAAAATATCTCAGAAAAATAATAATTTAAAAAAAGAAAAATAATAATTTTGTCAAAAAGAATATTTCCTGTTTTAAAGGAATAAAATTATCTAATTTACAATAGTCAAGTCAATATTATACATACAGTCGATTCTTGTTATTTGTGGTAGTTATGTTCTATAAATTCTTCGCAAATATTGAATTAGTGAATACTGAACCATTGTGCCTATGAGAAATATAGAGTTAGATTCCTATGAACCTTTCTTCCCAACATTTACATTCTTGGTTTATATGTATTTTTCTATTTAAAGGTATCGGGTCATTCCATGTCAAAGGGACCAATATTGAAAAGTGTCCCCACTCGACCATCTCCAACGCAGGTTACACTTGTTTAAGTGCCGTTTAACTGTTCTTGAAGAGATATACGCCACATTTCCCTCCCTAAGTTCAACTGCTATTTGCCTCGAAGACTTCTTTCTATCATTTAATACAGTCCTTTTCAACAAGCGAGTAGCTCTATCACTCAATAATGATGGGCGACCTGCACGTGTTAAATTTGTTATAGTGCCATGGCGCTTCCATTTCTGAATGATTTTTTGTACTGTTGAAACAGGAATCTGCAATCGGGAACTAATTTTCTTGTATCCATGGTCAGCTTTATGCAATTTTATGAACTTTTCACGCACATCTTGACTCTATTCCTTCGTTTTCCCCATCTTTACGTTGTTACCTGTGTTATGACGTTAAGATAACAATATTCATAATATTTATGTAGGCCTACTTATGATGTCACACGACATATTGCAGACGTTTTCCATTGAAATTATTTAGTCACACGACATATTGCAGATGTTTTCCATTGAAATTATTTAAAACAAAAATAGAAAGAATAAGTTTATTTTTTAAATTCATAGTGTATCAATACAATTGTCCACAGCAATTTTTAAGTTTATTTTTTCCTTTTAACAATTTATGCAATAAATTTTATAAAATTTATCGCTACAGTATATATTACAGAAATTTCAATAAACTTGGTTTGAAAACGTTGCATTAACCTCAAACAATAATATTGACAAAATAATAAAAAATGAGTGGTATCAATACTTTTGTCCACTACTGTAATGTCTATTTGTGTAACGAGATATCTTTCCTTCAGTTATACTGTTTTGCTCCTCTGAATTTAGATAGAGTTGAAAAACTTCATCACGTTCATTCATTTTAATTTAGCATAAATATCTCACGTATGCTGCCATGTTGCTCAGACCAATGTCAGAAACTACAGAGATGACAGACGAAGGTCTGACTATCAGAGTTCAGAACTCATCAGTTGTCTGATTCGCGATGATTCGGCAAATCAGACAACGTCAGAACTCAATGCCAAACGATCATTATTCAGATTTCTTAAGAATTCTGAATTGCCGAATACCCGTATTGTACGAGTATGTCTGTAATTCGAATGTAATAAATAAGAATAAATATAATAATTTGTTAATAAAAATTTGTTGTTAAATGTAAATTATTATATAAAATATTTAGGTGTGCCGTCAAATTTTAAAATATTAAAATATGTTTTTCAACAGAAAAAAAGGTTGAGAACCACTGCTTTAAATTATCCGTTACACATTAAATATATTAATTTTCACTATGTTGACATTATTAACATCAATAATATTACTTCAAACAATGACTGTATAATTTTCGGATGAAAATTCCAACAATTGCTGGGAATTTTTCAATTTCCAATGCGAATAATTGATCGTCTGATAATAGCCATCTTCTATATTTTTGGCGGGCTTATAGGAGGTTATAAATCACCTTCTATCGCCACGTGTTCAAATACTAACGAATTAGAGAAAAATAGGCTACTTCCTCCGATTATTATCTTGCTCCGATTCACTATAATAGGAAAGCTCGAATACAGATTGTACAAATTCTGCGACCATATATAAGTATGTAAAAAGGAAATTAATGCTTAATGTTTGATAAATATGTGTAAATTATAAATATAACGTATATAAATCTTACATAATTTGATACTATTAATATACAAATATTGAAAAACTTAAAATTTATTCCTTCAGAATTATCTGTGACACAAGAAATAAAACATTGAAATCTTATGACTAAAAAATATATATAAAAATAAAAAATAAGTGTTAGTTCTTCGAATATTCAAGCTTATTACTGTAATTAAAAAATAGATTATTGATAAAATATACTATTTTGTGTCTTCCTTAATATATTTATATATTAAAGAAGACACAAAATATTCCATTCGATATATTGGTTATATAAATATAACCGATATATCAAAGATTTTATTTAAAAACATCCTTGACATATAAAGATATGTATTTTGATGATTACCTACCTAACTTATCAATATCTGTACAGGTTTTATATATTAACTGAAGCATGTATTTATTTTCATTGATAAATAAATCAATGAAAAAATTATTCTGAGGTTTAACATACCTTTTTAAATTTCAGATTTTATTTTTATGTACTAATGAAATCAGTACCAATTTTGGATAATTTAGGAATCGTTAATGAATGCAAGATATAGAAACAATCAGCATTCCGAAAGAAGAATTAAAGAAAATATAAAGGGTTCGAGTTATACAATTACTCACTTGAAACTTTCAATTAGTTGCTTTTAATGATTCTTTGTGATGTTTGCTAATTAGCATCACTAAATACAGAAGACAGATAGTTATCCTAATAAAATTTATATTCTATTGAAAAATTTTTATGTAAATACTCAAAACCAAGCTCTGATTAGTGAAAACATCATTTTTAAAACTGTTTATGCAATAGTTCTTGAGAATTTTAGAGTTTATTTCAGAGTGTTTTCGTAAAAAAGAATATATATATATATAATAAAAATTAATAAAAAATAATAATAATAATAATAAAGTTTACATGATAGAACTAATTATCCAAATTGGATGATATGGAAAATTAATTTTCCTGCTTCTTGCCGAAAAATATTTTTGTACAGTTATAAATAAAAAATAAATGGAGAAGAAGAAAAAAAAATTTTTTTTTTAATTAAATCAAATTTATTATAAACTAGATTAATAATAATAATCAGCCTAGAGCGCACATTTTTCGTATTAATCCTTATTTTCTGTATTTAAATATGGTTGTGATATCATATTTTTACTTCGAAAACAAATTCTTTTATTTATTTATTTTTTTACCCTGGAGATATTTTTATATCGATTTGCATGGCATATATCTAAAGAAACTTGAGTCAACAGTTGAATTACAAAATCTAAAATCCTCGGATTTTAGATCTCGAAGTATATATCACGCTTCTGTCAAATATTTATAATAGTTTCATTTTTCTTAGTTTTTTTTTTTATTTTTTACTTTAAAAAATCGAAAATGATAATTCAAAATTAAACACGAAGTAAATTTTTCTTATTCAGATGGTATTTTACGTAAAAATTATCATTATTTTCGCAAAATAAGCGTTTTTACTGTAAACATTATATTTTATCGACAGTGTCGAAAGCAAGGAAGTTGTCGAAAGTATATGGATTCTAAGAACTCTTTTGATGCTTGTGACGTGTACAAATGTATATAAAAGCTTCTACGCTCTTATTAATTCTATACTGTGATTCGGAGAAGTGTTTCTTTAAATACTTTTTTCGCTACAATGCCAGATATTTCCAATTGGTTTTTATGTTTGGCGAATTTCCAGGAGTCGTAACGATATACGTTAGTGTATGAAACACATTTTTAGTACTGTTACAGAAAAGAAAAAAAAATCGGACAACGGTAAAAATTAAACTTGGAAAAATAAAAATTTCTTCCTCTCAGTTTATATGGAAAACGGACGAACAGATCCAGTTAAAATTCTAGATTTATCTGGATACTGTAACATATAAATGTCAGCATTTCGACAGACCGGTTCGAATTCATGTTTCTATTCATAAAGCGAACCTTTCAATACCTTTCAAGTCGTAGCGAAGTAGCAATAAACCTTTAAAGATAAAGAAGAGTTTTTTCTTGTTTTGACTAGTCACTCTGATCTCATTTTTTTACATGTATTTTTTTGCCAATTCCTTAGCTGACAAGAGGAAATATTACTATTTCTTCTTGGCAGTATCACTGCTTTATTTTGCAATATGCAAAAGGAGATTTTTACTAAAAGTTTTCTTTCGAGTGCTTTAACTTACTGTAAGAATCAATGATAGGATTAATGCTTTAGACACATATCGTTTAATCATTTTTAATGATGCAAGAAATCATTTTTAACTCATTTTACTGTTAACAACTATGCAAATCCTTCTTAATTCAAGAATATAAAGGTATGTGAGCACTCATTGGATGCCCATTATATTATAACTAAAAGTCCTGTTTATAAAAACCGAAAATTTTTACTTGATTAAATTTATTTTAGAAACAAATTTCTAGTTATATCAAAAATATCACCAGTAAACATAATTATAACATCCAAACCATTATCATAAAATAAAAATTACTTTAAAAAACCAATCTAAAGTTGTAAATAGAGAAGATTTAAAAGTGAGAGAGAGTTAGAGAATGCTGATGTAGGCAGCATGGTTAAATATTATCTGGAAGCATTACCTAGACAAGCGAAAAATAGAAAGTCTAGATCAATTAAATCAGCTAAGAGAGAAAATTTTTTTTTCTTTTTATAGCAAAAACTTTCTTTACGCAGGAATGAAGTAGTTCAATTAGTTGACATCGATCAAAACAATATCCTTTTGAGTCGGAAATACGTAACGAAGCGTATGTAAAAGATATATTCGGGGATGTAAGAAACCATCTGAAAAATTTCTGATAAAAATTTTTAATGAAAAATACTTAGTGGAGAGAGAGAAGGATTACTAAATCTGGTAGTAATTCTTATCTCGAAATTATACTTTTTCAAGCAGAAATATTTACGTTGTTACTCTTTACCAAGATATTTTAATTGCCTTTATTTTACAGACACATTTTATTGCTTTAATTTAAGAAAATATTTTTAGTTACCGTCCATGTTTTGAGCGGAAATATTTTTGATAAAATTTTTATTTTCGAACGATTATATTACATCGTGATTAAAGTTTATAGAATTAACCATAAATAATTTTTCTAAACATATAAAACTTTTTACACGTATATATAATTTCCAAACATCAGTTTTAAATTAATTTCGACACAAGGCCTAGAGGAAAATACATTAAAAAATAAAGTAGAAAAATTCGGTTTAATTTTTTTTTACAAAATTATTTTCTGATTAAGTTACTTAATATAATCTTCACAAATTAGAACTAAATTGGAAAGCTTGATTATGCTAATGATAGTGAAAGTTAAAGATGATTTCCGTACTATAGAATCGTTAACACGTTACGAGTAACAAATTGGAGAAATTTGATCTCGGAGAAAATGCCCGAGGAGAATTGCAAACCATAATCTGTCTTTTAATTATGCAAGTGGGATTAGCATTAAAATTTCCAACTAGTTCATATTCCAGAAGTTTCATTATTTCTTCTCTATTTTTATTTTATTTTTTTCTTTTTTAAAGTAAACAACTTGTGTGATGAGGAAACCGCTTCCGCCGGACTGATGTACAAATGCATTTAATTTTTTATTTGCATAATATTTCGATAAATTTTCTATTTGGTTTCTTTAATTAAATTTTTTTTTATCGCTGGCGTATCTAGTTTAATACTTTTCGGTAAAATTTAACTCTAATCTTAATATACTAAAAATGAATTTTTTTATTTAATTTAAATGTTTCTGCAAGATATTGCTCGAAATACGAACGAAATCAAAATATCTATACTTCGCGATTAAAACGAGAAAGAAAAAACTTTTTAATATTTTAAAATATGTTAAAAGCTACTTCATTTACTAACTTTAAATTATTTTTTATACTAAAATTACATTTATAATTTAGAACTAGTTAATATGAACAGGTTATTAATTCGAATACCTTAATACTGTACTCAAATTTACAATACCGTACCTTAATACCGAACTCCTGATTAACAATACTGTACCTTAATACTGAACTCCAAGTTAACAATACTGTACCTTAATACTGAATTGGGGAGTTAGCAATACTGTGCCTTAATACTGAACTCCAGGTTAACAATACTGTACCTTAATACTGAATTGGGGAGTTAGCAATACTGTGCCTTAATATTGAACTCTAGGTTAACAATACTGAACCGTAATATTGAAATCTAGGTTAACAATACTGTATTTTAATACTGAACTCCAAATTAACAATACTGAACCGTAATAACTCCACGTTTACAACACTGAACCTTAATACTATAATCCAAGTTTATAATACTATACCTTAATACTGTATTCCAAGTTTATAACTGTACCTTAATATTGAACTCCAGGTTAACAATATTGTACTTTAATACTGTGCTCCAAGTTTACAATATTGTACTTCAAGTTTTCTCAATTAATAGGCCTACATCGAGAAAATTTAGAGTACAGTATTTAATACATTAAAGCGTAAATTTTTACAAATCATATATATATTAATATAAAAAATTCTTCATAAATGAGACAAGTTTGTATGCATAGAAACAAAGTCACGTACACGAAAATGATAAAACTTTTATACAGAAAACAGTGAAACTTTTACATCTGAACAATAATATTTAGCAGTTAGCATCACAAAATATATTAATTAACACTTTATACACAAGTTAACTTAATTTATACTAGCCAGCACTTTCGTACATCTTTTATGCCGCATTATTTATCCTAATTAACATCCCATGTATTATGAGAACGCACTCAAGCCCAATTTAATCATTTTCGATAACGTAGTATCTTCGCACCGTTCTAAAAGTAACACACTTTCTAATAATAATAATAATCCCCTCACTGCCAGCATCCTCACGCAGTTTCTGCATTAATAAACCGTGCATTCACTACAATCGCTCAATCGCGCATTCTGAAAATAAACAAAACTGAATGTTCGAAAAGATCGATAAGCATATTTTTAGACAATTTTAACCATGAATAATTTGACTTGTAAAAGAAAAAAATACGGCAAGGTGCATGAATAACGCGAAGAAATATCCGGTCAGAAGAGGATGGCTGCTAGATTGGTATTTACAGCCTAGACTTCTAATAGAATAATGGCAACGGTTAGTACGCAGGCGTAGTGCAACCATTAGCGACGTATTTCAATCCGTGTCGCAGGTTCAGTCGTAACTCTTACTTACAACTCGGTCTGCTAGTGGGTTAGGGCCGCTGGGGGAAATGTCATCCAGATATTTATGGAGCTTTCTCTTGTCTCCGTTCCAGTCTCTTACAATTTCATCTACTCTTTGTAAGTCAGACAAGTCACCAAACAAAACTTGCAGACGTTTTAACTTTTCCAATTAAAACCTCACTTTGTTCGCCACGTCGGGACACATAATACGATTCTTTCGTTAGCCAACTTTCTGTATGCCAGATTTTTAATTGAAAAATTTTTAAAACATTAAAAAAACATTAATTTTCTTAAAACGAAAACTTTTGTTCTGCCAACACGTTTTCTCTCTCAAAGTTTTAGTATATAGTTAATCATAAATTTAAAATGTTCAACTTTACTAATATGCTGTCATTTATTCTTAATGAGTAAAAATGAATTCGTTATTTTCCGGAATTAAAAAAAAATTATTATTTTTTTTTATATTTATCACATATTCTTGCAAAGATAATTGGTGAAATTTCTTTCTGCAGTTTATTTTGCGTAAAAATATTTTTTTTTTTTTTTTGCATTATGTTTAAGTTCATATTCTGTAAAGAAATTGTTATTTTTAAAACGGTGACGTGTTTTAAAATATGTGCACTGGTGCAATAAGAGCTTTTGGCATGCAAACACCAATTTTTTTTTTGTCTTTGTTATTTCATACGCTTTCGAGTTCGCGTTTAAAAATATTTCTTGCACTTATAGAAGCTCCAGTTATAAAAATAAATTTATTATATTTTCCTTTTCATATATTTCAAAAAGAAAAAAAACTTTTGTTTTTAAAAGAGTATTCCTTGCTTCTTTGCTGTACGGTACTTATCTTTGATGATATTCAATTCCTGCCGCAAAGATGTATTTATTTCTACTTCTTACGTAACATATAAAGTGGGGGGAAAAGTACTTAAGATGGTCCGTAATTTCTTTCTTTTGATTGATTCGACGGTTTTGTAAAATGTTCAATTTAGTTAAAGTTGGTGACAAATATAGCAGATGTGTTTCGATGCATTAAATTGGTTGCTCAATGGTAGCCATTTCGGTTGATGAACCATTCTGACAGACATTGAACCATGCAACGATCATTGCCGACTGGAAATGAAAAGTAAAAAAAAAATCGATAAAAAATTCATCTGCATTAATTATCGCTTTTTCTTACCACTCACGCTTTAAAATTTAATTGGATTGTTTATATATGTGTATAAAGTTTACACGCTTGCATCGATTGGTACCATAAATTTTAAGATGTTAATAAATATTTTTGTATAATTAAAAAGCAAAAGTCAGCGATTTTTCTGAAAGTTTTTAGATCCAAACGTTTGGAGTTGGTAAACCGACTTTTAGAATTTCTCTCGACAAATTCGGTTATTTAAAAAAGAAAAAAAATCCGAACGTTACGGAATTCTATTTATTCATCGATAAGTCGCTAAATAAACTAAAGTCGTATAGAAAATAGTATTTGCTTGAAAAGTCAAGATGGTAGCCAAACAGACAAACAGTCAAAATGTCTCTTTTCGCTGCTACTTCACTGCATTCTGAATTGTCCGTACTTCACTGCAGATAGCTATCTATTCCACTATTCATCCGGCAGACGACAGAAATTACCCCAATCACGTCTTGCAGTTTAGGGGCTTCTTTTACTCCCCTACAGCCCGCGCTCACTCTAGCAGACACTGCAAAGTTAGCGAGGAACTCCTGATGACAGCTGGCAAGTGCTTGTTAGTGGCACTCCAATCGCATCCAGTAGCAGCGCTGCTTTTCCTCCAGCAAGAGAGAGAGAGAGAGAGAGGAGGCGAAAGAATGATCAGTCAGTAACAGAAAATGGCGGTTCATGGGAGCGTGATAATACTGCTTTCCAACTAGACAATGTCGTTTCAAAAACGGTAAAGATCTGTCTTTTGAATTTCACTCCATGGAAGCTGATAGAGTTCTTTTCCTCTTCGCCATCTTTATTTTATTTTATTTTATTTTATTATTTCTTAAAAGGTGATTGAAGTTAGTAAATCGTGGATGATAAGTTAAATGGGAGTGCATCTTTCGACTTTCTCGACCGGAAATTAAGTTTTTAAATGTTTCTTTGTCACTAATCGATGAGATGCTTACTGGATCTTTTAAATTACCATTAAAATTCATTGCGATTTGGGCAGTAATGATATTAAAAGACGGTTTTATGCTTTTCTGATTAATCCATGATTCTAAATTTACAGTTTGGTTGAATTAGGTAATGCGATTAGAGTCTAATTCAATTAAGTATATTGTATTTATTACATCTCTTCCCAGTAGACATCGAAAGAAAATTTTATTTCTAAGAGAATGTTTTTCACCAGAAACGATATATCGAGTTATATATTTCTCTAAAAGTTCAGATTTATACGAACTGTAATTTTAGCATTTACAATCATACCCGGTTTTTTGTTAACAGGAAATAATAACAGTCTACTAAAGGCTGGGTCTTACAGGCGTAAAACGAGATGTAAATATATCAGTGTATCGATGCTGATGATGTCACTTCCAGTATATTGCTAGACGCTGCGTTTTTACGCCGAAGTTCACTCTTGTTCAACTTTCTACGCTGCGTACAAGAATATGTTGACCACATAAAAATGAATAAAATAATGATTAAAATATGCAAAATAATTTATAGAATTAATTAAAAGATTAAAAATGCTATTACCGACTCTACAGGTTATTTATAGGGGGTCTAAATCGTTTTTTAAACAGTTTATTCGACTTACGTAGCGAATCTTAGAACGAATTAACGACGTAAGATAGGATATGACTGTACTTATATGTATATTCTACGAATAAAGAGAATATTCTACAACTTTTAGTGCATTTAGAAGAAGAAAAAATTCAATTACATTCTTCATTTTATCACAAAATAGAAACAGACTGTTAGTTAAATTTTTAAGAATTTTTCTTTCATTTAAGGATCTGCATAAAAATATCTTTCTAACACACAAATCTTCAAGAATCTATACAGAGACCATCATAAGAAACTGCATAAAAGAGACTTCTTAACGGGGTTTAAATATTTTCTTAAAACAGCCTCAGATTTTCCGAAACAGAAAAAAAAAAAAAAAAAAAAAAAAAATTTAGATAAATATATCTATTTTGCTAGGTCAAAATTTTTGAACTGGAACCAGTTACACCATTTTAATATTGAATTTATGAGAAAATTTACCTTGATTTACATCATTTTGAATAACCTCACTGGTCTCAATCTAATCTACAACATAACATTGGGACAGCACAAAATATTAATGTGATCTGCTTCCAGGAGGATGGTTTATTATTTGATGAATTTGATAGATGATTATACTGTACAAATATGACTGACACAGTTGCCAGAAGCATAAATATAATGTCTGAAATCAGTGTAAAATAATCATTATATATGATCAGATTTGACTAAATGATCAGATTTGTCAAAGATTCCATATTTATTCCTAACCAATATCTAATTTTTCCTTCAATTTTATTATTAATGCAGCCAAATATGCAAATACATGTAAATATTAATATTTAAATATATAGAAAAATATTAATTTATTTGTGATTTCACAAATACGATTAGAAATATGTAATCAATTTGTGCTACAAATAAATATGGTGACTATTACTTTGTATATCAATTACTTTATTTTATTAAATGCAAATGTAGCAATCTCCAATATTTTTGATCATTTTAGTAATATATGATTATTATTTTGTAGGTAATTTTGTCATTACATTTATGCTTCTAGCAATTATACCAGCCAGCTGTCCACTCCTTTCAATTATAGTAAAATTTCTTTCATGCATTTGATTTTCTGTTGTTTAATTCTCTTTTTTTTGTAACATTTTTGTTGAAATTCAGAAATAGAAAAATTTAATACTTTTTTAACATTTCATACCAAATAAGTACTTCAATAAAATTGTACTGAAAAAATTGAAATTAGAATTAGAGCAGTGTTTCTAAAAAAACAGTTTGTGACCCCTTTTATACAAATTACAGAAATATCATTTCAATAATAATTTTAAATAAAAAATTAATAAGTCATAATCATAACTACTTGGAAAATATAGATTAGATTCTAATCTAATATATATAGACTAGTTTTGTTTATATGCACTGAGAAATAATTCAACAAAGAATTTCTATAAATTTCTTTTTCCTTAAAAAAGAAGTCAGCAGAGATGTCAAGTTTGAGAAATATTTTTAGAGAAAGGTCTTTTCCCACATGAATGGTATAAAGAGGTAGAGATTACAGTTTAGTATATATTGGGACAAGAAAAAATTAACATAAATTGAATGATATATAGTAAAAAACCACTATTAAGAATTAAGTATCAAACTGAATATGTTTCTCAGTTATTTGATTTTGTAAAAGATTTTCTGAGAATTAAACATTTAATAAAAATATAGATTATTTACTATCATTTGTTAGGAGAGATGATGAGACTTGACATGATTGTCTCTTGCCCCTCATCTTACCTTCTCTTCATATTGTATTGTGGCATTTTGTAATAGTAAGTCTGGCTTTCGTGCCTTAGTGGTGTTCATACTTATTTTGACAGTGAACTGGACTTAAAACTTTTTAAGACTATGAAAAATTATCTAATTCAATAATTACCTTACTGCTGTAATTCTCAAAGTTTGAAAATTTTTCAATTTAGTGCTGGTCTCAATTTTTCATCATTTTTATGTAATAAACTATAGTATTTGCTAATAAATAATTGTTATCTGAACCATTAGGAAAATTATTTATATATGAAAGTTCAGTATATTCAATAATTTAGCACTATCTAAATCCCAATTATGCCAGATTATAGAAATTTATAGTAATATATTTTGATTATTTTTATGATTATGTTATTTCTTTTAAATTTAAAATAAATATATTTTGCACTTACTAATTTTGATGTGATCTTTGTATGCAATTGAATATCACTGAATCACCATACATTTTAGGATACTGTAAAAAATTGAATTTTAATAAAATGTATATTAATATGCATGTATATTTTAATTTATATACTATTTTTTAATGCTTTATAAGTTTTATTTATTTTTATTCTGCTTTTATGTTAAAGAAGGTCATTTAGTGCATTCTAGTTTTATTCTATTCTATCTTAGATATAATAATATCTATTAAATTCACTTACAAAAACTCCATATTTTTTGCGAGCTTTTCCAACTCTAAATGATAACCACATATTAACAATATATGAAAATACTACTACAAGAATAATGTAGCCATATTGTTTGGAAACTTCTATTTTCACCATCTTAAAATACTTTGTAGCTGAAAAAAAAAATTTGTTATACAATTTTTAATTTTTATGCATAAAGCTATTTTATATTTAAATTAAAATCAAAAATATTTATTTAAAATATCTCAAAATCCAGAACTATAGCATAGATTTTTATGTATTGTAAAAATATATAAAAATTTTAAAATATTTTACAATATAAAATATTATACTGCAGGTTGTTTTTGATGTACAGCAAGGTTCATTCTGAACTACCCAGTCATAAATCAATATGGTTTTAAATCAGAAATATCTAATATTTATTGATTGCATCACTATCGTTATCATCCTATCATGCAATTGGGGTGGCCAAATTTCATGTAATTAGAGCCACATACCTGAAAACAGATTTTATATCAGCAAGGTGGTCCATTAGTAGAATTTGTCCTATATCAAAGAGATACAAAAAATCCATCAAATTCCAGCTCTTAGGGATCAATTTCAATCAATACTGTTTGCATTGTATATTTAAAAAAATCCTTTTAAAATACAGTTTGATATGAAGATTATCATCCATCCAAATCAAGATGCAGCTTGTAAGTTTAAATCTATCATCACTAATTGTAAAGAATTTACAATAATTTATAGTAATTGATAAGCAACATGATTCACACTCTCTTTTGTTTAGATTTGATTGCAGCATTTGACAAGCTTGACATTTTTATATTATCTGAAAGAATTATAGAATACTAAAAATTATACCTGCTTACATTCTTAATATAATTAATATTCGTTATATTTTTATTTTTTGGATGATACCATTTTTAAAAACAGAACAGGTATTATATTTATTTAGGCAATTTAAAATCAAGAAATATCTGTCAATTACAACAAATCACAGAGGTCAACACTTAGTACATTGCTGTTTATTGTTTATATTAATCCAGTATTTTTTTTTAAATGCAATTGCAGATTATTTGTTATGCTAATGATTTTAAGTTGATAAATATTCAGAACATGAATCTCATTAATTACCTGTTATTAATTCTTTTATGGTTTGAGGATAACAATATGACAGCAAATATGGCAAAAACTACTACAGTGGGTGAACGGTTAACAAACATAATCTGTTCAAAGATGATGTTCGTTACCTGATCGTCGATTTACCATACATTTTTACGGGAATTTGATTAATTACTTCTGGAGACTCCAAAAAAATAAATAAATAAAAAATTATATAATTTCTTTCTATGTCTGTTCATATGTAATAACAATAATATTACACACACAGTCTTGAATTTTCACCTATCATGTTTATTTTCTGTTTGTGGGGCATTTAAAGAATCTGTTCAATGTCGATTGCTTCTCTCTCTTCTTTAGGATTTTTCGGAACTGATTAATATCATTGTCGTTGTAGAGATCCCCAAGCCTACTGACCTTAATCTGTATGGGTGCCATTCTAAGACCAAAAAATTGTAAAATCTCTCTCTTACCTTCTTTAATAAATCTTTGATTTGTTTTAAGTTGTCTCCAAGTTCATTTTAATCAGGAAAAACTACTGTTCTCCCATCCTTACCCATAAGTCCATGAATGCACAAGGCCTAAGCCTATCATTCTGTTGGATTAGTTAAGCACCATATCCTCATGACCCAACTGGATGGTTGGCCCTTGGGTGAGGATATGTCATCATGATAGGGTCAACTGGATGGTTGAATGATGGGGTTCAATGGATCTGGCTCATGTCGTATTCTGAGACTGGCCAAATGGCTGCTCCCTTGCTCCACCTACGAGGATACTACAGGGTACTTAATGTCTGCAAGATTAATCTCAGCTTAATCATTGCCTGCAACTAGGAATGCGGACTTGCCTGACCACCACTCTGATCCACAAAGCAAATGAAATACGAATACGGCAGACTCGCTCAGGTTTGCCAGGCCTAGGGGTAAGAAGGCTACATTCGTATCTCATGCACTGTGTTGCCGAAGCGACCTTTAAGAGCCGAGAATCGCTTCCATCCACAGAGGGAGCAGGGACACTAGAGGCTGTGTATTTGCTATTGTGATCACCAGTACCGACCAGAACTGTCCCCGGGTGACCTTTAAGAGCCGAGAATCGCTTCCATCCACAGAGGGAGCAGAGACACTAGAGGCTGTGTATTTGCTATTGTGATCACCAGTACCGACCAGAACTGTCCCCGGAGGGATCGAAAACTGGACGGTTTTCTCATAACAAGTTCTCCCATAAATGGGAAATCCTTAGGACAGCCCGCTGGAAGGATGGAGAGTATAGTAATCCCGAACCTTCCACAAAAGCAGAGCCCTTACTAATAATCGCATCGGATGAGTGGAACACATGATGGCGAGCCGACCCAACTTGTAAAGGGGCAAGAATCTCCCCCCGGTTTGATCACCGATGTAACCCACTGTCTGCTCCAGACTGGCGGGCCACCATGGAGACGATGTCGACCCACACCGTGCAATGACCAGGCTCCTGACGCCTTGCCGTGGTCGAATATTGCTCGGATCAACTCCCTGAAGTTTTGTGATTCCCTAGGAAACAAGCTTCCCCGGTCTCTGGATGGACCCAATCAGCCCAAGAAAGGCCAACTCTCGGGTGGGCACTGTAACGTCTTCTATCCCTCCATCAATCATCCTGTCGGACCAGTACAAGGCCTTGGGATTGGGACCCTTATAGAGGACTATACCTCACGCAGGGCATATGTTGGACCAATTCTTAATCCCAGATCCGCAGGGACTCGGATGGTCGAGTGGCAAACTACAGAGCATCCATCAGAGAGGGATGGGTGCAGCCATGCTCTATTGATCCTATAGGAATTTCTTCACTAGGGGCAGCTACTACTGGGGACCGGGGCGCGAGCCTCTCCCAGGCCGACCAGTTTTGCTGCTGGATCTTTCTATAGAAAGTCAAACGAGATCCAGGGCGAATTATCCGGCTGACTTCCCATGGCTTGTCTACTCGGGTGCCCACCCCTTTCGACGCACCTCGGACACACCAACATCTGCACACGCTCACCTGTGGTGTGGGGTCGTCTTCTCCAGAATTTTGCCAAGCATTTGGAAACCCCTTAGTTTTTCCCTGTCACTATGGACATATCGGCCCAGTTGTACAGATATGGGCATAGTGATAGCCAGTAAGCCCTCTTGCCATGACAAGGCAGGCACCCTCGAGAGGGAATGGACCCGGCCCAGACCCATCCTGAAAAATTAGGGCTATTATTTTTGCTTACTACTATGATATTTACTTTAAAACATGAATAAAACAAGAAATTTGTATATCAATTATTGATGTTAAAATTTTATCTACAGATTCTCATGTGGATCTGAGAATTGAATGTGATAATCACCTTTCATATAATTATTTTATGGAATTCATCGTCATCATTTCAATTTCATTCACTGCTGAATATATATGTCTCCTGCTTTTGTTTCCAGATGTACCTATCTTGTGCAATCTGCATCCACTGGGAATCAATTATTTTTCTTATATCATCTTTCCATCATTTGTATTGCCTGCTAGGATGTCTTTTCCCTTACCTTGGTTGCCACTCTAAAATTCTCTTTACCTATCTTTGTTATTGCTGTATCTTGCTATGTGGCCTGCTCAATGCTACATACTGCTTCTAATTGCTACCAGTATGTCTTTTACTTTGGTTTGTTCTCTTAATCCATGTGTTGGTCTTACAAGTCTTCTAGTAAATCCTAATGTATCTTTCCATGCTTCTTTGGGTTATTACTAGTTTCTGTCCCATTTTATTTGTATGATATATGGCTGTAAGGGTCCATGCTTTACAGCCATATATCATTACTGGTAGTATGCACATTTTAAGGAATTTTCTTTTGTGGTATATTTGTATTCTATTGCCTCTTAGAAAGTTACAATATTGGCCATATGTATGTGATCCCAATTGCATGACTTTGGAAAATGTGAAATATAATTAAGCTTCTTCTAACTTGCATGTTATATAAAATTTTATTTCATATTCTAATTTCATTACAACCTTCAATATGTGCTTTGTTTTTATTATAGCACTTTTCATCCAAGAAAATATTTTTATTTTTTACAAGATTTTTTTTTCAAATCATATATATAATATGAAAAATCATGATGGACTGTCTTATCTAATGCTACCAAAATTATTATATATAATTCAGCATTGATAAGTTTTCAGCTTGTTTGAAAATTGATCCATTATTTCACAGTACCAATAAAAATAGTTGAATGTTTTTAAAAAAATTAAATTTTTATTGGCATCAATCAAATAAAATTGACAATTTTAAAAATTGTATGATGTGGCTAGCCTTTCAATCATCCTAATTAGATTTAAATTATGTTTTGTTATAACTTTCTTGAAAGTTAAAAGAAAAAATTAATGCTAATACTGAAATTGTTAGTAAATAACAACTATTGGATGACTCAGTTACCCCACATAATGATTAGTACATACAATTTGATAATTGTTAAATCAAAAGTTTACTTTATTAAGAAAATGGTTCAATTAAATGGATTATTATGTAAGCAGAGATTGGATAATCAAGATTATTGTTCTATTATTACAGATATACATAATTTATTCAATCCTAAATATAAGATAATTGAATTACATTTGAACATTATTATTTTTCTATATTCTGATAATAAAAAGAATATTCCAGCTTAGTGAGATTTTTTTATATTAATATTTTTTAACATTGCTAATAATTAATGAATATAAATATACTGCAATTTGTAAGACCAAACCTAGTACTTAAAAATTGCATCTAGCATGGTCCTATATCATCATCATCATCATCAAGCTCCTTCCCATTTCTATATGGGGTCGCTGTTTTGATGGCATAAACTAAACTGAGAACTTGCGATCTTGTGATTTGACATTCTGGTTAAACTGACAGTTTAATAAAATCAACCAGCTAATGACAGTTTATTTCCTTATAAACTGCAATATAGCGCTGTTCGTCAGTCGTTGCCTCTTTTATCAAAGAAGAGAATCGAGGGGGAAAAAAGTATTAGGAAAAATATCAAGAATTCATTCGGTAATATTACAATACAGTTAAAATTAATTTCAATAAAAAAGTTACTTCATTATCCACAACGTCATAATGACACTTGCATTAACTCCAAATTGGATTTTCTGTATGTAATATTTGTTATACTCGACATGAAGTACATTAAATTAATCATTAATAGAGGTTAAAGCAGGAATGACTAAATTATTACATTTGATCACTTACATTATTTCAAAAGTAAGAACAGACTGAGGCACGTACTTTAGCAATATTAAAATTTATAAAGATTTATGAAGACGATTGTAATTATTTTTCTACCGCTACAGAATGCAAAAATTTGAACAAGGAAAAGATTTTTACCAGAAATAATTCTAGAAGAATTAAAAATTTATGCAAATTTCCGTTATCCAAAAATGTTGAATAAAATGAAAGATTTCTGATTTTAGCTTTAATATTTATCAATTAATGACACTAATAATCTCATCTTATAAAAGTTTTAAAACTAATTTCGAATGAAATTATGAAATATACTAAATATTTATTAGAATTAATTATTTAAAAATTATAATCAAAGTATATCAAGATTAATTATGCAAGAATCATGCTACGTTTAAAAAAATAATAAAAATTATAAGTATTAACACGAAAATTAATCACCAATTTAAAATATTCGAAAGATTAGATACAGCTTTGTATTTTTAATACAAAATATAAGTAATATTTATGAAAATGTTCATAAAAAGAATTATGCGTAATTTATGCGATTTTTATGAGGAATTTATTATTATTTATGGCTTTCAAAAATTGATTTTGTTCAATGTAAATGCGGAATTAGTTCAGCAAATTGTCTCTAGATGGATCTAATCCTCTCTTTCCAATTGGTGACCGAGAACGATTTCTGTCACGTTTGGTTGCACGGTTAGTCTTCTAATTACAGCAAATGTGCCGCCTCAAGCCGATCCCTGTATGTTTCTATTGTATTATTCTGTCGGAAATTACGCCGGGTATTGTATTTATGACATTTATGGCGATATTTATTATGGGATCCACTGTTCTCTGTCACTAATACACGGCGCTGATTAAAACAGATTATGACACCGCGGGTCGTCCTTTACTGTCGATACGGTTGTCCAGTAATCCTATTATAGAAGATATCGTCTCCCGCAGTCAACGAACAAAGATGTTGATTGCGGAACTTCGAAGACCTATCGATAAACTTGATTGATTTTTATTCTTTTACTTAATGACTGAAGATAATAAATATCTCCTATTTAATAGACAATACGTCGATTGTTATAAGTTCTACCTTTTCTCATATCCATAGATCGATAATATTGATGTATCGTTAAAAAAAATTGCATTCTGTCAAGTGAATTGCAAATCTGTGGTTCAAATATTCGATTTTTTTTAATTTATTTAAAAAAAGTTTATAAATTTGGAATAATATATTATTCCTGCTTAATGATTTATAATTTATCTTGGTTGTAATGTACTGTATAACAAATGTAAACTTTAGAATTTTATACAGTTTAAGGCTAAAAATGAACTCATTATTTTTACATAAAAATACTATTTTGTCTTCTCTTGCTAATGTTAAAAATTCTACATAAAATCGAGATTTAAACGTTTAAAAAAATTATTAAACTGCAGTGTGAGGTATAAAAAAACGATGCTTCATCGTAAGAACTGAGTTATTTTACGGTTATTATAAATGAATTCAAAATATCATAATAGGAATATTAAAAATGTCTAAAGTTAAATGGAAGATTTAAAAATTTTTTTCCTATTCTTATTTTAAATGATAGATCGTCAAATAAAAAAATATTGAAAATAATCGATGCTTCAACATGACGAAGATACATTGGACAAAATGTTTCTTTTGAGTATTTTCAGTACTGCCGTCATTGAGTTTGAAATATGATTCATTCTTTCGAGTTTCTTTAGAAAGAAATTGGCCATTTTATAGTTAACATTGACTGAATACAAATATTTCAGCAAGAAAAACTATATTTGTACTTGTCTCTTATACTCTATCAGTATATGTCTATTTGTATAACATAAAACATGATGATTTTTAAATAATATTAAAAAAGAATGTTTTAAACAGTTTGGTTTAAAAATTTGGCATTGGTTATTAATCCCTATAATTCATCAAAATTTTAATTAAGCGAGGTGTACAGTACTGAATGAAAGTATTTCATTTGCATACTGATTAATTCAATACGTAAATTTTTATTGATCATTGATGCTTAACTCTTTTAATCGATATATTCTTTAGAAGTGGACTGGAACTTAGGATTATAGTGATCACGTGATATGTGGTTTTCTTACTCCCCATCTATCAGGAACTACGTCAACCAGAAACAAACAATCATGGCAAAATGAGGCGAGTTCCAATCTGAGAAAAAATAAACTTTCAAGATTCCCATTTGTTCAGAAGAAGAGAATAAATATAAAAAAAGTAATTGAAATCGAGAAAAATCTGTAAGATTATAATACAAATATTAACTAGAAATGTTTATATTTATTGAAAAAACAACCATTTTCTTACTTTGATTAAATGTTACATGTATGATACTTTATTCCAAAGCAAAATGGAAACTTATCATTTACTACAATCTATTCTCTTATGTAAATTGTCTGCTGTTCAATATTTAATAAATATATATTTTTAAATTCTGATAGAAGAAGATTATGAAAGGGATTTTTATGTGCTTTTCAAATTATTATAAATCGCAGTAACATATTAATTTTCCCAAGATTTTTTCCCTTTTAAAAAGTTAAAATCGCTTCAAAAATAGAAACATTTCGCTATAATCCATCTAAAAATCCAATCAAAAAATGAAAAATTTATGAATTATTATATATTATTTATTGTATTATGATACTTTTGATAAATGTTCCGTCAAGGATAGTTAAGACAGTTTATTTTTTTCTTATGTCATAGTCCTATGAAGTGTAAGGCAAAGAATTCTTTGTAATTTGTTATAAAGAATACTCGCTTAGTAGAAAGCTTCTTAAATCCACAAAAACCGGGACACTAGTTTTTCATTACTGGAACATTTGTCATCAGATCAGTAACCGGTAAGCAATTTATTTCATGAGATGTCTTCTCATTGAGAACAGTTGAAAGATTTGACAAATAACTTAAAACAAGAAAATTCTCGACTAAGAAGAAAATGTTTAAAAAATAAAACCTGTTTTTTTGCCTTCTTCCAAATTTTTAACACAGTTTAATCGTCAAACATGTGTGTCTTCCATATTCATTTTTAAGCACCTGTATCGTTTAACTCCAACAATAACGATAATAGAAACAATTATAATCATTAATTTTCTATTAAGATAACACAGCATACAGTAGTAACCTCAAAGCAATATTTATTGATATTAACAAATAAAATTTTACGATTATATCACCGGAAAATTTCGACAAAATTTAATTATACAATAATAATAACCATTTATTCGTAAACTGTAATAAAATTAAAACCTACTTTAAAACGTAATTAGATAATTTAATAACATGTATCTCCAGATGCCATTTATTCTAGGAGACTTTGCTTTAGTAGAACAAATTACCGAAAAATAAATCCGGAAAGCACTTTTCCAAAGCCTAGTTTCAAAGTGAAGAAATAAAGCTTATGTTCGTTGGAACTGAAACAACAGACATTCCGAATGATCTTTTAGAGTTTTGGCGGTAAGCGGACTAGTTTGATAAGATTTTGTGAAATGACCGTTTAAAACAAAGAAGAAACGAAACGATAATGATTAGAGGTAGAGAAAAGAAGCAATCAGTATTGAAAACTAAACTTTCTCTTGTCTAGAAGTCGCCTTTAAAAGAAGAATAAAAATAAAGAAAAACATTACATCATCTACGAACTGAGAAATATTTCTGTTTTTGTAAAATTTCCTAAATTTTTATATATACACACAAAAACATCCATCAAAAAAATCTTTTACAAGTTAGAAGCTTGCTATAATTTAACTTTTTACGAAAACGTCAAAGATATACGCACGTTTAATACAGTTATTGAGAAAATGCAGTTATCTCATTCGTCATCGCCGATTACAATCTTTGACATAAAATAATTCCATAAGACATTAGACTATGGATTCAGGTATGGAAGTAAGAACATATATCATACAGGTATGAATCGATTATCATTCAGGAAATCAAATTTGAAAAATTATTTTTTTCCTCCGATGAAGAATTAATGTCAGAATTTCTCACTGCTATATCTTTTTTAGCAAATTCCGCATTAATGATAAAAATTTAATAACGCGTATATGCAATTTTCTAATCAATAATTATACGATAACTATAGAGTTTTAATTTGGACACGTTTTTCTTAACTTAAAAAAATTATAATTAATATTGTTTTTTAATAATTTCTGCGATATTTTATCGTAATATGTTCAAGAATAAAGTGCAATTTAAAACAAAAAATTTATTTTGGATTTCGAAAATTCTCTGAAAGAATAATTTTTAAATTTTCTGATCTTTTTTTCTTATTGTAACGGCCAGAGACATTGCGAAATGATGTTCCGCCATTCATCAACATAAGATACGGAAGCAGAGGGTGAGAATATCTGTTAGTGATGGCACTTCAGCTGATTACGGTGAGGGCACGTCTCGTAACATCCTCTGACAGGCTATTATTCAGCTCAACCTAATGGGGAATATAAAAATAATGTAACGTTATAGACCATGTTAATTTATCGTAGTAGTTCATAGCGGCTTTGCATGTTTGCTTACGGAAAGTCTTCAGTCAAGAATAAATCAGAAGGGCACAGAAACATCCCGGTTTGGTGATAAATCCTGAGTAGAAGATCGTGCCTAAGAATACATACAGCAGCTCAGCGCAATTTGCAATGCAAGGTCTGAATTGAAAATAACTACTGAGTTCTGAAAGAAACGTCGAAAAGTTAGTTACATGTTATTATTTAAACTTAGAATACGTAATTATTTATAGCATTTATTACTCTCAGTTTGTTTCCTAGATGAAACTTATTCGCAGTTTAACAACTTATTTAGTAACAAAAACGGATTACATTAAGTATAAATGGCTCATTATGATTTCATTTTAAATGATAATGCAAAATTTGTCTAACATGTGGTTTATGTAACATTCATAAAAGATATTAGCTTAATTACGTAAAAGACTCAAAAAAAAAAAAATAAATAAATTTAGAAAATTGCAGAATGAAACTTTACACGTATTTTTCTTAGTTGTACAATTATTTCAACAGCAATCAAGTTTAAAGCGAAAATAAGCAAATAAAAATAAACGAAACATTTCTTTTTTAAATTAAATATTTTATTTAGTGATTTTAAAGCTGATGTTTACTATATATATATTGAAGAATTGTCAAAGAACAAATGCTTCAGTTCTTTTTATTCCGGAATGAGATCCATGACAGTTTTTACTCGCTGTTTAAAAGAATCTTATTCATTCTTCTTATTTGTCCACCCTTATTTGCTCTATGTAATCTGTCTTTTAGTAGGATTGAGTTTGTAGTGTTGCTAAACACAATCGTAGTTTTGTGCTGATAAAAGAAAAAAATAAAACTCGAAATTTATATAGGAAACGTATTGTTTAAGTTATAAAAGAAATTTTTAAGTGCGAATTTATTTATACCGCTCTTAAAATTTGCATTTTGTTAATAATACAAATTTTTATTGAATTTAAACAATAAAAAAAATGTGATTGAAAATCAGCAGGAAACATCTCAACAAAAATAAAGTTTCAAATTAAATTTTAGAAAGCAATTTCCCTAAGGTCATTTCGATTTATTCAAATTGCAAAAATAAAAATAAATCATAGAAATGAAATAAAATTACGGAAATTCTTCAAAATAAACTAAAAAGTCAACCCAAATTATATTTGGAGATTGTTTAAATTAGAATTTAAAAAGAAAGAAAAAGAAAAATTTACTATTTGTAACATTATTCTACTAAGTGGTTGTGATTAACTCAATTTGTATATCCAGAAGGGTACGTTTGTATGTAACGACTTTGGCATCAACATCGCCGGGAATCGACTTGAACCACAACAGTCAATTCAATTCGTTTGTTAGAAACTTTACCTTCTCAATAAAAGTTAATTGAAGTGAAGACCACAGGTAGTTAAAACCACTTCACTTAATGATCGTTGAGGGTTTCTGTTAGATATGAGCTTTTACAACTATATCTCTTGGGACGAATCTAAATTGCGAAAAATTGTTTCAATTTAATTTTTATCTTTTTAAAAGTTTGGAACTATTTTCTAAATTAATAGATTTAAATGGGGCAACTTTAACTCAACTGTTTGTTTTACGTACTTTTATTATACAGCATATATACACGAAGAAGTCGTAATCAGTCCAATTTTTTAAGAGAGATATAAAAAAGCTTAAAGGATATTTTCGTTTAAAAATTTTTATAGAATAATTCTGCTAGTTGAAATTTTTATTTTTCATCAAAAAAAAAAAACAACCTCAAATTGAGTTGTTCAAAGATAAATAAAAGTTGTAACATTGAATGTCACCTTAAAAAAACCTTTAAGCAGACAAAAGCAGGCTGTTTTCTTGTCTCTGTATGAATAAGCGTAATATAATACATGTCTATTCGGTATGCAGTCATCTCGCACTAGCTGTATGTGTGTGTGTGTGTTGTGAATATTAAACAGACCTGTTTATTTACGGCTTGTCTTTATAGTCTCTCGCACCTGTGATAAACGGCTATGTGTCTGGCTATGGAAATTTTCTTCATTTTGATATCAGTAGGTTGCGAGAGTGTGGTTTCTACGTGCAGAACTGCATCTCACAACCAAAGACATCAGATATTATTACATCAAGGACAATATCACGGCTTCCTAACTCCGTATACAAAATCTATAAAGCACATACGCTATATATACAGTGTATGTGCATCAAATTAATATTCAAGAATTCATTTATGTATTTTTAATGAATGTCCCGATTAAATTTTATATCTTTGAGTTTACAACAAACTGCGCAAAGTTTTCGATCATTTTTTAATGGTAAATATATTTTTAAAAATCTCCATTTAAAACGATTCTGTAACGAAAATCCGATTTATTTATTTTTTCTTCGTATAAATTATGCATTACTATGTTAATTATTTTTTAATTTTATGATTTTCTCACATGTATTTAAGCGTATAAATTTTTTCTTAAATTATTTCAATAGAGAGACTTCAAAAATTTCCAAGCAATCAATTGAAAGAATAGTTAATTTTATAAGATTCCAGCATAAGCATTTGTAGGCAATCTATTCATGATGAAATGTTTTATTCATACCATATATATCCTTTTTCTCCATATTGGTTCTGTTATCAACGATCTTTAGCATCTCCCTAGTCGTGTAGATCGTAATTAAAATGCAAATTAACAAGAAGAATTCACTGTATATTATAATTTATCTCAAGAGATTCTCCTTCTTCTTATTATTTTTTTGGATATTTTTTTTTTTTTTTGTTCTGAGTGTAGTTTTAATCAACTGTGCTAAATTATTCCTAAGTTTCAATCAAAGGATGAGAAATTCATCAACTCGAATGAGATAGACTGCTGCAGAAGAATATTCTTTTCTTGTATTTCTAGATTATTGACACCAGCTAGTTAGGTATTCATGGGAAAGAAGCTAGAAAAATCCTTTCTTGATTGAAATAAATGTTTATTACTGTTATGAAAGCACTCAACATCATATAGTATCAGAGTAGGATTAGGATATTTGCACACACTTGGATAAACTAATGATATAATTTTAGTTTTCTGGGTGAATTATGATAAGTACAGTCCTCTTACATCATTTCAATTAGATCCGATATAAATCTTTGATAATGTTATAGAATCACTGACAATATGCAAATTCTCTTCTGAAATTTTAATGAACGAAAATGTAAAGAAAATTAACTGTACAATTAAGTAAAAGTTAAATCAAAAATTAAAATTAATTACTATATTAAAAAACAGCAAAAAAATGTATTATTTAAAACAGTGAATATTAAAAAAATGTATTATTCAAATAATAATTTAACAATAAAATTATTTTCTAAAACAAATAGTCAGTTAAGCTTTTTTTATTTTTGTTATTTTGTAAAATAATTATTTTGCCATTAATGAAATTGAAAATCAATGTTTTATTGTGGTTCTTTTTTTATTTGCTAGATTATAATTATGTTTTAAATACTAAAACTCAATGTGATAAAATAATTTTAAGTGGCTTATATCTATTAAAAATTTACTTGTTTTTTTCTTTTTCATTTTCTAATATTTAATGCAGAATCTAATATTAATAATGTTTTCGGTGCTTAAGCAAATATTCCAGCGTTAATTATTTAAAAATTTTATTAATATTCTTATTACTTAAGAAGATTATTTTTATTATTTATAATGATTTTTAAATGAAAAGATTTTCTTTTAATAACAGTAATTCTCAACAGATGGCGGGAGTAGATTTAGCTATCTAATTCCATAGCCTTAAAAATTCACCGACTTTTAAATGTTTTGTCATGGTTATTTTTTAATTTTTTAAATTACAAATAATTGTTTTATGTAGAAAAACATATTTTACACCTTAATAATGATTACAGAAATTATTAATTTTTTATGACAATGGCAAAACTTTCTCGTAAGTAACTTAATCCTGCATTTTCTTCGCTTCGGTAACATATAAGACATATTTGCTTTTCAATCAAACTTTTAAAGTTTCTAAAGAAAAATAATAAAATCTTGCCGGTGCTATCAATTTTGCAAATAATTTCCAAGGAAATACTTCTATTTTTTTTTTTTTTTTAACTAAGAGTATTTTTAACCGAAATTTCGTCAATGTAGCTTGTTAGTACTTTTCCACTTCTCTCTGCATTTCTCTTGTTTTCAGACCTAATGTTTGTATCTCAAAGGAGATAAGATAACTTCGTTTTCTCAGAACGGAAATTTTAGCAGTAAATATTTCACCAAGTCCAACATTGGGATAGGCTGTGGCACAGAAAATTCAATCAGGAAACGTTGACTGTCACAGTAAAAGATACTTTATATTCTGGCACAGCGCCATAAAGTTTAACCTCTGGATCATCGACGGGCTTCTGAGATGGATATGGTCTCTAATATATAAAAGAAATGAAACATTTCGGACAATAATTGTCTAAAATTGGCGTATTATGATATTTAATATCGGAGAAAGAGAGAGAGAATACTTAAGTAGATTCATCTGGTATGCAACGATTTTTAAATGAATTTTCAATACATTTTTTTTTTCTTTTTCTTTATCTTTGCTAGAGGAAGCTATTTTTAATTTACTTATTTATCACATTTTAGAAAACTCATTTCCTAAGAAAGCAGTAAAAATGTTTTGTGATGTAATTGGTATTAGTTTTAATCGATATTGTTTATCTGGCAGATGTTATTTATTCAAACAACCTAATTCTTAAATAACTACTCTGCAGGAATGCTATTAATGTATCGCTGAATGTTATCAGACACGGGACTTATTCTTCTGTGAAGTATAAAGAAAGTTCGGAAGATCATACAAGAGATAACTTGTGTACCTGTTATAGATAAAAGAACATTGTAATTCCCAAAAGACAAATCTTTAAAACTACTTCGGTCAAGTCCTATTTGTTATCAAAAGAAAATGTTCTATCCAGAAAAGTTATTTTAAGAAAAAGAATACAATATAGTTATCTTTGAAATTTAGATTTATACTCAGATAGCTCTTCAAGTCATCACTTGGATGGATTTTTGAAGTGGCCATCGTTTCAAATGCATTTTATCTTATCATATTCAATATAAACATAAATAATTTAACAGAAAATGTTACAGTTGTAAAAGCCACCTTCTTAGAAATTTATATTCAATATGTGCTATTGTGTAAAATTTTATTAATAACAAACTGTAAAATTTAATCAGCTAGCTATTACATTAAATAATAGCTCTCCAATGCTGTATTGTATTACAATATTCATTTTTCTATCTTAAAAATATTAAATCTATTTTCAAGCCGTTCACGTTACAGTAAAGTTACGTGTACAGAATGGATATATTTTGTTGTTGATACCAATCGATGTAATAAGAGCAGATTCTCATGGTTATAAATATGAAAAGTGTCGGAAAATATTATGAATAAATGAGCAAATTTGAAATATCTTCCGTTCTAATAAACGCAACAAATAAACACGTTTAGATATATTTTAGAAGAAAAACATTCACATTTTTTGAGTGTTATTTAAAAATTAATTTAATTTTACTAGAATAAATCTAATAAATTTAAACAAATTTTTTTCCCTTCTTTAATCTAAGTCTTATTTAATTTTTTTTTAAAATTTATATACTAGACTGTTTATTAGCTGCATTCACTTTTCGAGTACTTTAAAGCAAAAAAATAATCACTTTAATGCTGAATGTGTGTAAAAAGATTTTCTAAAGCAAATTACTTTTAAATAAAAACCTAGCATTAGTTGAGTAAATATGATATTTCTGCCACTGATTTTTTTTTACTTTTTTATAAAGTACACGTTTATTTCAATTTAAAAATATAACAGAATAGATTTTTATGAGTAAAATATTTTTAAAAGCTTTGAATAATAAAAGCATAGTTAAATATGCTAATAAATATATAATTAATTATATAATTGCTTTATTAATATACAGAATATAACTTATTAATATACAGAATATTCTTACACAGAAAAACTTATTAAAAAATAAATAATTATATTTATTTATTTATGAATATACTTCAAACTTTACGTTCAATTAAAATTTTCTAAAATATTTTAAAGATGTTTAAAATACATTCGAGGTATTTTAAACTGAAATATTTACTTTTGAAAAATTGCTGACTTAATTCTTTTCTACTTTAGAAAAAATTGCATAAAAATCAAAAATTTAATTATTTTTATCATTTAAATTATATCTAAAATAATAATAAAAAATTATTTACTAACTACTTAAATAAACCGAACTTTCTACTTAAATTCTTAGATAATATGTTAACTTTATTTGACGAACTTGAGCACAGAATTATTATGGGATAAACAGTTGTTACAGAATTGCTTAGTAGTTTATTTGCATAATTGAAGGTTTAAAGATGAGAGAGAACATTTCAAAATTCATATGATGCAAAAGTTTGTGGACCATATTCTTTTAGGAGAAACTATTAAACAGAATAACAATTATAAATCTTATCAAAATTTTACAAAATATCAAGAAATAGTTCACTTCGAAAATATTCTTTGTCACATTGAGTGACAAATTCATATTTTATTGACCAATTTATTTATTTATGATTCAGTTATCAATTTTTAACGAGAAGGTATGTTTGCAGAATTAATTTAAAGCAAAATTTTATGTTTGCAAAATTACAAACAAATTTTGAAAATATCTTTGTGTTTAAAATTTTCTCTTCTTTTTTGAATGCAACATGTTATGTTTATATATATTTGAAATTCAATTTTGAAACATTAATTATGATTAAGATGCGAGACAATTTATATTCTGCAATGTTTGTAGGCACCTATCTTAAAATGCAAGGAATGAGAATTTGCGTTTAATTTACTATCAACTATATATTACCATCAACAATTTAATTTTAAATATGGAGATTTATAAGCTTTAAATACGTAATTAGGTGCTAAATTGCTTGAAAGGACTTCAGCCATTCTAAATTGATGCTAAAGTTTTTGAATAACTTCCAAAATAATCATTAGAAATCTAAGATAAAAGAAAAAGCATTGAAGTTTTTAAATATTGCAAGTCTTAATTTTATTTTTAATTGAATGATAGGCCCATAGCTTCTATAAATAGTTGGAATGATAACTATACTGTATAAGAATATGATTAGTGCGCTAGTGAGAATCATTAAAATTTTTTATGAATCTCACTGATGTAGTTATCATACACTTATATAATTATCATTCCAACTAAAAGGTGATGTAAATAATTAATAATCCTTTCATATATTTTAGTAGAATGTCTTCGTCATAATTTCATGTTTTCCATTTTTCAAAATTATTTATTTTTGCATTAGCTTGGGTTGGATTTTATATTTTCCATTAGCGATTTTAAGAAGTCTTTCAACCATGACTAAGTTCAATACAATATTATAAATATTTAAGAAAAAACATTTTAGAATAATGGATTTTAAAAATAAAAATTTCGTGACATTGTAGGGAAAAGATATGCAATTTTAAAGTGAGCAATTTAACATTTTATTACAGAATTTCATTATTTATGGCAGAAAAGTTCATTAATATTTCATATACAAAAACATCAATGATAAACCGCGTATATCAGTATAAATAAAATGAACAAAAATGCGACAGATTAATTTTTAATTAATACATTAACTCAAAAGACAGCACAGTACTGCAGTAAACATTTTTATACATTCGGCATCCATTCGATAAATATTCTGTTATTGATATTAAGATCTATTGAAGGAACAATAGATTATGAATTTTAATGGAAATTTATTCGTCTCTACTATTCACTTTTAAATTTCTCGAAATTATTAAAATTGTTTACCAAATATCCTTAAAGAAAATGAATATTAAATGATACTAAATATTTTAAGGAAAGTTAATTTATTTTCTGAGTTTATTTAATGCCTTATTAAATTTTCATTTGTAGAAAACATGTAAAGCACTATAGACTTTGAGTGCGATATCATTATTGATGGGTAAATGTGGCCAAACAAATTATAAAAATCTTAACGATTTTGTGGTCTACCAAATATGTCCTAAGTTACAAACAAAAATCCAAAGTGTGTTTTTTTGTGGGTGATGAAAAAATAACAGATAAGCATGAACATCTGAAGATAATCAGCGGAACAAAGTAAAGTTTGGTCCACAAAATTTCATCAAACTTTTTTAATTGGTTTTGTTATATCTACCGTTATTAAAACATTGAGCAGTAACTTTTATAGCTCGTTTAACATATCAAATATGCACAAAAATATAGTATGAAGACATTATGAAATTTACTTCTAAATTTTGAATTATATACTTATAAATTTTATCAGTATATAGTATATTACGCTTCATTTTTATATATACATATAAAAATGCAGCGTTAGTTCAAAAATTTTTATATTTAAAAAAATTATTGCTGATTTATGACTAACCAATTTATTATTTATGTATTATGCAATATAGTTTTCTTTATTTATCGTTCCAATAGACTGCAAGTTAAATTAGAGGCAAACTAGTCAAAATAAGATAATATTTGTGTTCATCCTTTATTAACATGATAAAAATAAGACTTGACGAATGAAGATAATTAAAATAAAAATTTTTTTTTATTGGCATTGTAAATAGTAATATTCGCCTTTATCAACAATACATAATGATCAAATGAATATAAGTTATCAAGTGTAAAATAAATATCTGAAAATTAATTGAAATTAGAAAAAAAATATTTCTTCGAGATTTCACAGAACTTCTTCCATTTCAATGAGAAAACGGTTTTCTTATATTAAGTATTTATAGCATCATGTGGCAAAGGAAGAATGCTGAAAAGTATTGAATCCTGCTCGGAACTAATTCTAATTAATATGTTAAGTAGACCACGTCAATTTAAATAAGAGTTCCCGCAAATACTTTCTGTAGTGAATTAAATTGTGATGCACGAAATTCAAAATTAATCATTCTCTCATCAGTAAGTAAATAATTTTCTATTTATAATTTATTTAAACGAACGAAAACGAATTTCAAAAATACTTCAAGGAAAAATCAATTATTTCTATAAGAGGAAACAAGTTTCGTTAAGGTTTAATATTTGTTCTTATCACATGCAATAATATCAAAAACACGAAAATAAATTTTAAAAATAACCTAAACAAAATCGAATAAATAAAAATAAGTAGACATCGATAACATAAAATATTCAAAATGAACCATTTTTATGGTAAGCTATCCATCCGTTTCTACGAATATTTTTCTCATTTATATTCAGTAAATGCTGAAACGGTTGTAAATATTCTCTATATCATATTGATTGAAATATTCAGAATTATATCATCTATATTAAATTTCAAATAATATATTATTCATGTTTGTCGATCGAATGACGTAATTAAAATGTTTGATTCGCCATTTAATATTTTAGAAAAAATAAGGTTTACAGGTTGAGTAATAACCGAAATTAAATTCTCGAATTATAAATGTACTAATTGCAATTTTATTTTTATTTATAATTAATAGTATTTATACAATCAAATGTTTACTTTTTACTTCTGGAAAAAAAGCGACGTCAAGTTACCGTCTTTAGATAAGAGTGTTATAATAGAAAAATATGCAAACAAAAAAGAAAATATAGTTACAATTTTTGACGGACGATTCAATTGAAATAACAACAAAGAAAAATTTTTGAAGGCATCAAATCGATACAGGAAGCATACTGAATGACGGAGAAAGAGAGAAAGACTATGAAAGAAACTTAATTTCCTTTTACTTCCAAATGGTAAATCCTAACTGTGCAACGAGAAATTTAAGAATGTCATTTCTTTTCTTGTTCTTTCGTTTATGATAGATAAATAATTTATTTTAGATATTACATTCCAATATTCACAACTATACAGAATTCTTTTCATCCAGTTTGTTTCGAAGTTCGCGAGTTTTCTAACTGGTTTCAAAATAAACAGAAATATTTGATATTGAACTTTTTTCAAATGCAAGTTATTTTTGTTTTGTAATTTTCTTTATTTTTTTTTTCTATGGAGACAACGTTAATAAAAGAATTAATATAATAATAAATGCTGAAAAATAAGTTGAACACTTAAAATGATATTTTAGTAGTATATATTGTATTGTCGAGTTCACATTTATTATTCATACTATTAATAAACTAAGTAGGTAGCTTTGCTAGTAGAAATTTGTCAGACTAATTGTCACGCAACATGACCGAGCAACTATTTTGCGTGCATCTCTAGAAAATCAGACTCAATTGTCCAAATTATTGTTTTAAGAGATAACCATACTAAGAATATTATATGTTTCCGTTTCACAAAATTATATGAATTTCAAATCTAATTCCAATCTAGATATAAATTTATATATATTGAAAAGTTTTCTGTGACACCAATAGTTGACGTTCATTCACTAATATAGTCGGTTAAAGTACTGTAAATAATTCTTTGTTATCCCATTATGATGTCAATTTAACTATTTTTCATATTAAAATCAATACTTAATCGACAGAAAATAGTTATTAAATAAAGAAAAAAATTACTTCAAAACACGAAATAAACTTTTAAACTATATTAAAAGTTAAATATAATAATAAATATTCCACTTATGCTTAAAAATACATTAATATATTTTTATAAATAAAAACATAAAGGATAATTTAAATTTTTTTCAAATTTATCACTACTGTGCAATTAATTTACTTTATAATTTCTTGTTATTTCGTGCTATACTGGATTTTCTATCTAATAATTTAATCTAATAGAAAAAAAAATTAGAAAAACATATATACTTTTAAATATATCTTACTAGTCTGCGTTATGACCTCTTTAGAAAATATTTTGCAAATTGATACAACAAATCTCTTTTTTTTCGTAATTATTAAATAACGAGTTTATATAAATATTTAATGTAAATTTTACATAATTTTTTTGTATTAAAAGAATCATAATTTAGCAATAATCTTCATTCATCTAGCTCAGCGAGTACAGTAAATGTTTCCAAGACGTTGCAATCAAGCACTTCAGCTATTCTTCAAAAATTGTATACGAGCACTTTGTTTCAATATACGATTTAATATTTGCATTTTTATTCAACTTACCGTAATTATTTTAAAAAATACTGCGTCGACTACTTTACAAATTTCCGAATAATTTATTGAAGAGTTTTCTTTTTATTATTATTTTCTTTTCTTAAAAAAAATACTGTGCATTTTTTTTTTATTGAAATTTCACAATTAAAAAGCATCGATTTTTGTCATAAAATTCTATATGATTATTTATGTAAAACAAGTAAATAATAGCTTTTATTACAATAATTATATCATTAAAAGCTGAATAAAAAATAAAATCAATCATATATTTGAAAGCTTAACATGCATTTAAAATTACTTTTTAAATTGTGCCATTTATTAGCGGGCGTTGTTTGTTTTTCAGTAATTCTCTGTGCCGTTTATTATAATAATTATTTTTATAACACAAAATTTTTATTGATATTTATGACTGTTATTTTTGTATTTAAACTGTGACAGTTTTTTTTTATTTGATTAAATGAATTGAATTTTATGCGAATATGTGAAATCGTATTAGATGAAAATAGAAGAAAAAGCAAAAAAATAAAAATCATATCTACCCTCGATGAAAATATATTAAAAAAATATAGCATCTCTTCAAAGTCATATTATTTATTATATAACATATAATATTAATAAAAATATTTTTTATTGATATTTATAGCAATTTTTCTAATTTGAATATATTAAAAAATTTTAGTTACGAAGAGTGGAATTTATATTGCGTAGCTTCGAGGCATTCGTTATCTCTTTCTTATTTATTTTACTTTTATTCAAATCTTTAATATTCTAGATTATAAAACAAAGTTTTAAATGACTTTTATTTAATCACAAATTTGCCTACATAAAGAAAAAAATTTTTTTTAATGTCTTAAATATTTAGAAAAATAGCAAAATTCAATTTTTGAATGATTAATTTTTAACATTAAAAATGTAACTCATATAATTATTTAATTTTTTTTTATTTTATTTAATTAAATCAATTGAAAACTTTCCATACCAAATTTTAAATTAGGCCGATCCGGAAAACAATCGTTATTAGAAGAATAAGTTTTCTAGATTAATTTGACCAGTTCGGTAGAACATGTCTTTAACGTAAGATAGATGAGCTTAGAAATATTTAGGTTAAACCTATTGAATTTATTGCCTACCTGATTTTCCGTCGTCAAGCTTATCAAACAGAATCTAATCCCACGCACTGATTGTGGATATCGAACTGCAGAGAAGTGTGCAAGGCAGTTGCGAATCAAACTCTGGACACCATACCAGAACACTAGCAGTTGACGTCACTGGCCCGATAAAATTGTAGATAATATCCAATATGGACTAATACCTGTTAGTAGTTTATGCCCGAAAATAGGTTTTTATATTAGTTTTGAAACACGTCTAGAGCAAATATGGATTTACGATGTATCGTATTTTTGTCTTGTAAAACTTTGCTTTTTTATGACAAAAAATATGAAAATAATGCATATATTACGTACAACATCTAAAACTAATTTTGCAATATAACGACTTTGTGCATATTAAAGTATTATTAATTACGATCATTCATGATATTTTGAATAACTTGATCGTTAATATAAATATTATTTCGTGAAATTCTTATTTAAATAGTTCTGTTCTCTAGAACTGTTTAATACGAAAAACAGTGTTTATAATTTTATAAGCTATTTATGAATATTTCAGAAATTAAAAATGAAGAATAATATTTGCATCATCATGTATATTATATAGAGTAGCAGTTTTCAGTGTGGTATGCAAAGTTATTTTTACTAGTATGCGACCATAGTACATAAAATTGTATAACATGGTAGCACTAGTGTTGTACTTTTATTGGTATAGCAGATTGTTTCCACTGATATTCGGCCATAGTATTATATTGTATACATAAAAGTATTTAACATGTACCAATAATATTGCACCTTCGTTGGTATAGCAGAGTTTTGTTGAGTTTATATTTATCCAATATTCAGGTTGGTACATTGAAATTTTTCATGTGTTTTATTACTATGCGAATAGGAAAGTTTGGAAATCGCTGTAGTATAAAGTATTGTTAAAACTTAAACTCACAGGGAAAAATTATTGATTTCGGTGAAAAAGAAATTGAAAATTATAAAATTTTTATTGTTAACTGGCTTATTTTTAAATTTATTGTCGATTTACGCTCTAACTTCCTTTACTATATGATATGTAGTTTTAGTATCAATTCACAAATGCGTCTGCATCATATCTTTTGTTACATTTTATACAATGTTTTCATTTCAGTTTTAAACAAAGTTCATATCTTATTGTTCTTTTAGTAAAATTAACAGCTTCATGATCTGCATGTATGTGATCTCATTTACTATCGCCAGTAATATATTCATGAATTAAATATTTAATAATGGAATTTTAGAAGAGACTGTTTAGTAAAATACATTGTCCCTAAACAGAATTAATTTTAATGTATTTAATATTATGTGTGGTATTAAATAAACATAATTTATATTTATTATTTAATAATATTTCAATGATAGATAAACAGCATGAATTATTATTAAAATAGATATTAAAAAATCTAAATTCTTATTTTTGAGAAAATTATTATAATTTTCTTTGATTGACAGATGAATTATGAGATACGTTTAATTGCAAAAGATTTCATTAATATATATTATACTTTAATTAAAAGTTTCATGCTGGAATTTTTTGTTATGTGATTTCAAGTTCTTTTATATTAATTTTATTATCAATTTTCTTTTAATTATTATAATATAAAATTCAAACAATTTTAAGGATTTTTGTTGAGAATACTTTTTTTTTCTATAAAAGAGTTAATAATAGACAAGACATATTTTTTCTTTTCTTTTTGCTAAGAACGATGATATTTTATAAAGGATATAATTGTACGAAGTTATTGAACCGTTTGAGAAATATTACGTTAAAACTGAAACCAATATCTTGTATTTCTATTTTATATTGAGTTTCCGCCTGAAGAAGAGTTTCTGTCGTTTACCGAATATCATGTTTTTGATAAAAGGCATTCAGAAATTTATATATGTGTTTTCCTAAGAACTTGGCAACTATCAAGAATTCGTTTCTCTACAATGCGTGTTTATGCAATTGTATCTAGTTATTGATTATATTTTGAAGTATCACTTGAAATTGTTTTATTTTGGTAAAATACTTTAAGAATATTCTATCTTAAATATATAAACAATAAAAAATAATGCTACTATACTTTTAAAACGAAAAAAAAATTCGTTTATTTAACAAATTTAACATATCAATAATTGAAATGAATGATTAAAGCATAACAAATAAATAATAATTTGCACATCTATAAATTATATTATTATTGTTGCCATAATATTGCCTCGTTATTGTTACAATATTAATTAAAGATGTAATCATAATCTGCACGGTGAGCACATTCAATTGATAACAATAGTATCATTAAGATTTTAATGCGAATAATTTCTTTAAATTTAATTAAATTATGTTTACTTACATTTATTGATATTTATGTATAAATTGTATTAATTCCGTCTAATGGTAAGTTTATATGAATTTCAGCTTTCGTTATTATCAGAAATGAAAATTTTCATAATTATTATAGCTTTAAAAATATATAATTTTATCAAAAACAAACATCGTTTAAAATCAAAATCTTTTAATAGTGTTTAACATAATAATGTTATGGCTTGTTAATGTCTAAATGCTCATTAGTAGGATTGCTTTTAGCATTAATTCTGTCATTTATACTAAAGATAAACGTATATAATCCTCCTAAATTGCTAGTATTAATCGATGAGAAGAAAATTTAATCTGTGAACAATCCTGAAGTTTACAATCTCATATTCATATTAAACATAATTTTAAAATGATTTCCTAGTACTGTATTTTGTTTAATAAATATCGTAATATCTTAAGAAATAATTAAGATAACACAATAATAAAAGACTACACATGTTAATCATTCGAATACTCGTTTTATTGATAACTTTTACATCATTCTAACGTGCAACAGTAACACATTTTCTTTGATTGACATTCTCAGGTCTCGTAGCAAGAAAGATTTTTAAGAGATGCCGACTAGATGTAATATCTTTATTATTATTATTTTTTATTCATTTTTTTGCTTATTCTCACTGTTCAGGTGTAGTGCAACACATCCGTTGCTATGCCAAGCAGATGTCTAATAGGTGAAACCGCGGTGTGGCTAAATTTTTTGTTATTTTTATTTTTTGCACCTTTCAAATATTATTGAATCTACCAAAATAGGCTGGGAAAAGATCGAATTATTGAAGTTGGACGTCGGATCTCGTTGGTTTTTATTTTTATTTTCCAGGCAATCACAAAGTTATAACGAACTTGAAATAGTTTCAACCAAACTATATCTAACACTTTAGATAAAATGAACTTTGCAAAAAACATAAAAATTCCCGATTTTATTAATTTTAAAAGAATAAAGCATTTGATTGTATGGCATCTTTCTATCACTGAAATAAAAACATGTTTTGAAAAGGCTATCATAGATATTTCTATATATATATATTTATGTAAGATCGGAAGAGCGGTTCTGACTGTATTTGTTTTTGTTACTATGCAGTTTTTCAAAAATCTTATATTAAATCATATGTACCAAAATATACTATAAATATATGAATTTGTATATGGTAAAACGACTGTTATTATTACTATCCTTATATACTTATAATGGGGCGATAACAACAAATAATGGGTCGTGTAAAATTTCAGAGTATGGAGGTCGCAAGTGTAAAAACGTTGCGCACCACTGAACTAATGCCTTATTGTAATTAGCTAGGCGTTTTTAGCACACTTTTTTAATTAAAAAAACCTAAAAGAAACACCACTTTATATTTAAATGTATCTTATGTGACCTTGAATTTTCTTGTGTCTTTTTCTAACAATTTATAAAACTTAATATTTTGGTAGGATGAATATTTAATGAAATAGAATTTCCGATTTATACAACACATTTAGCGAATTGCATATTGGGTCTTACTAACAAAATGGAATCATATGGCCATCGCATATAAGTTTTGAGACATATCAAATCTCAAAAAAAAGGGGGAGTGGTGGTTTACTTCCGGAAACTGATTTCTCCTCCCGATTATAAATTTGATTTGTACTTTAAAAAGTGGTTAAATACAAAACTAAAAATGCATAGAAAATAAGAATGATGACGAGTAATAAAATTCATTTAAAAATACGATTAATTTAATTAGAAACCTACTGGAAAATCAATAATCACGAGTCTTCGCAAGCCAACCAGAATCAGTGCCAAAATACAATATCTCGCACAATCACGTGCTCATAGAAAGTGCCAATTCTGGATGACAGTAGCATTAACTTTATTTTATTTTATTATTTATTACTTGGAAATATAACTGGATGAATCATTTTTATTATATAAAATATGAATTAATTTAATTTTACCTAATTATAAAAAGTGATTTTAATAAAATAAGTTTTATACACAATCGGTAGGCATTTCATCAAAAATAAGTTTGCATTCTTGATAGAATTTAATTCTTTTTTAATAAGATTAGATTTGATATATCATTGCGGAAAAATATTTATTAGTTTATAGACAAAAATGACCTTGCACAATATAATATTGTATTGTATATAGACTCATTCCATGACGTTATTTACAATACTGTATACTGTACATTATAATTATTAGAGAGAAATTTATTTAATTTATCACCGATGGAAATACTGTATAAAAATTTAGTATTTTGTAAACAATTTATATCTCATTTAAAGGAGGAATGGCATTTTTGAATCCAAAAGTTTCATTTAGGATCTGCAGAATAATAAATTATCAGTCAGAAATTCATATATAGAAATATAAACTATTTTATTTTATTTTATTTCTTCGATATTTTAAGAAAAAAAGTCATTTCTGGCTATTCTTAATCATTTAAGTCAATTCTAATACTTTTATTCCATTTCGGAATGTAATGGAATAAAAGTATGAAAATTGACTTCATTGATATATGAATTGGGCGCAAAGATGTACTACTGTATATGATTGGGCGATTCATCTATCGCCATGTTTCCCAAAGTCGGCGATACCGCCACTTGGAGATGTTGGAACGATCGGATGCAACTGGAGAGCGTTGAATAAAAACAAAAAGAGGACTGTAGAACAAAGAAAGAAGAAAATTTTGAAAAATCGTTCGTACATGTTTCATCTATTGTGTAACAATAAAGTTCGTAGTGATTACTTTATTTTCCAAATAAACACACAAAATTCAAGTTATAACCGATAAGTAGTCAAGTCCGCCGACAGGTCTTAACAAGCGAGTGTTAAGACGTACAGGCGTGTGTGTCGCGTATTGTCCGGAAATCCAGCATGCATCAGCAACAATATATGTGTAATGGCTTGTTTACAATATGATACTATAAATGAATGACATGTATGAAATCTAATGTAGATTGTTTCTGAATTGTGTGACAAGCAGTTAACAATAATGCAATTGCAATAAGCATTTAAAAATTTTAATTGATATTCGATATCTTCAATCTTTATGGATTATGAATCACATACAAATCAAATGGTATTATTGTTGTTTCAATAAAACAGTAAACATTTTCACATGAGTATTTTTATGCATTTTCTTACATATCTACCATATGTTTGTGTGTAACGCTTATAAACACTATAAGATACAGAAACATACGGTAGATCGTAGCAGACTTGTGTCGGTACAACACTTTTGAAGTGTGCAGTCAATATATTTGTCATATTTTTATTACAATATTAACGAAAACAGGGGAATAAAATCGTAAAAAAACTGTTAATTATTAACATTTATTTATATGTATCGGATCATCTGTGTTAATTGGCAAATAAGGCGTGTTTTAATAATGAACAATTATTTAAATAAAGGCAAACTAAATAAGACTATTGACTGATTTTTAATTGCATACTGATGCATTTTTATAAATTAATTATTTCTGGATAAATTTAGTTTGATATTTGACAATTTAATATCAAATACATATAGCTAAAGCTGAGCAAAGAGCAAGATCAAGTTTATAATTTCATTAGTATTTTGCTTGTCTTTTGCTGTCTTACACAAAAACCACTATATACCTGATGTGGTGGGTGCTATTCTAATAACACAATTATTGTAAAAAAAAACTTTAGTTCCAGTGAAAGAAATTGCATTTTTTATATACTGTAATTGTTATACCTGTTGACAATTTTATACCCTATTATAATAAATAAACACATAAATTTTATTTTTTATAGATAATATCATGGCTAAATCTAAGGAAAAAACGTAGACAATTTAGTATTTAATATATGATTTATGGCTTTATTCAGTCGCCTAAAAACAATACATTACCGATGTGCTTGATATGGCAAAAAAATTTTCTAGAGGTCCCTGAGTAATTTTTTCTGAAAAAGGGACGGTAGGCCAAATAAGTTTGGTACTCCTTGGTTTGGGAACTTTTGATGTATCGACAACATTATATCTCCTATAAATATCCGATTTCCATGAAATTCACTTATGTTATTGGGATCGTTTACAGGTTAGGTTTTCTTTGTACGATTTTGCGCCGCTTTCTACTCGGTGAGTACTAAGAGTTAGCGTTAGTTTGGTTAATTCGCCATATTCTCATGGAATATGCTTTATCTGGCGGCGGCCACTTTTAGAACTTCCTACAGGCTGGCCAACACCGGAAGTTCAAATCCGGATCACACCTGAAAAACTGGAGGTATGGGACCCGGATTTAAATTCCAATCCTCCAAGGTGATAAGCGAACACTTTACTACGTGGCCATGTGAGTAAGTGGCGGGGCATTTCCAAACACACCATGGGCCACCTACACACGTGTGGCATTAGAGTCAAGTGGAAGCAAAGCTATGTGGGGCTTGGAATTCAACCAAGATCCTCCAGGATGGAATGTTTTACTGTGACCGACTACAGGTTAGATTAGATTTTTGGCAACAGATGTCGTTACTTCCCACTCAGATATAAAGCTCTGGATATAGAAAGTACCGCATTCATTTCTCCCCTGTGGGTAGGGGTTAGAATATACCCACCGTCTGACTCCGCGTGTCGCAAAAGGCGACTAAAGGGGTCATCTCGTACCATTCGGTGGTTGTCGCGT